>APFE030903475.1:1631-20014 GCA_000404065.3 Pinus taeda | reverse complement strand
ATTAGGGTGAAAACCTCCATGAGGCACCCTAGTTGTTTTTCAAAAAAAAAGAGAAAAAGAAAAAGAAAAAATAAGGCTAATCTCCATTTCATGTTGCAGCAATGACATTGCAGGTTAAAGACGGACGTTTCATGGCAGGAGGAGCACTCAAATCAAAGACAAAGGAGTTTTTGTGCCTTCTACAGGAAAGCTCTGAATTCCTACAGGAAACATCCTGTAGAACCTTTGGACGAGCCAAATACAGTTTCAAAAGTGAATCTGATGGTGGGAGTCTATTGGTTGGGCCTGCAAGAACTTTTGTGTCCATCCCTTGCCCTCGTCCATCATTTTTTTCACCTCCTTGTGCTTCTCATTGTGCTTCTACAGGAACTTCCTGTAGAAATTGTGGGAAACTAGGCATGCATTTCAAAAAGTGGTTTGGCAAGCATGGTAGCTTCCTCAAAGGTTCAAGAGTCCTCCTGCAGTCTTCCAACTCATCCTCCATCATCTCGATACCTGCATCACAAACAAAATTCATTATGTCATCCCATGCAAGCACATGCAAAAAGCCTTGAGGCAAAAATCCATAGAACCAAACTTGTTTTTGCCATAACTTGAAAACCATGCATCCATTTGACAAACCGTTTTATGGGGGATTGTACAAGGTCGACGAAAACATGCCTGAGAAGTTTCATGCAATTCCGGTGTACGGTTTCCAAAAAATCAGCCTCCATCACCATCAGCCATTTTTGCATTTTCTCCATAACTGTGCATCCGTTTCAAAACCTGTTTCATGGGGTGATGCACGAGAGTGATAGTAGCCTACCCAAGCAGTTTCATCCAATTCCGATGGACGGTTTCCGAGAAATCGACCTCTGAAATCTTCATCCATTTTCCATTTTTCTCGAAATCCGTGCATCCATTGATCACGAATTTGATATGGGAGATGTATAATGATGGTAGTAACATGCTCACCAAGTTTTAGATCAAACCAATCTACCGTTTTGGAGAAATGTCGAAAACAAGTTCTGGTTCGGGGAAGATGCAGCAACAACAGCTTGGACGTGGAGATTTGAATGTGGAAACAATTGTCTGGAGCTTGGATCCGGCCAGAGGACACCTGCACGTGAAAAACATAGTCAAAGATCAGCATTCAAGCCATCATGCAATCATGAAATCAATGCATGCAGCCAGGTCAGCCCACAACATCTCACGGCAGCCATTCGACTTTCAGGTACGTGACAAAACCGATTCCTCTGTTTGCATGAATCTAATCTGAACATTGCATGAATGAATGAGATGGTTAGGATTAAAGAATCGGTGGCCAGCTAACTAGCCACCCACATCCAGTTCTCTAGCACTCATGGAAAAAATCACGCAGCATGCGTGGATAGCCATGCACGTGAAGAAAAAAACGGATAGTGTTGGTTGTTTAAACTCCAGTGCAATGGGTGGATGAGATCACAGGCAGAGAACACACATAAGACATGCAGTTCATAACAGCACTGCAGTTCGAAAAAGCCAGCGTACATGTTTTTGCCACCTCACCACAAATCACGCAACAATTAAAGACGGCTCAGCTAAAACTCATGAACTGTTGTTCATCTGTACTTTCCACATCCTCAACTGAAGTTCTTCCACAGTCTGTCAAAACTTACAACAAGTCGAATATATTTCCGATTGTTAAAGGCCGTATTTGTTCCTTGAAACATTGCGACGCAGGCTCATTTGTAGCAAAGAAGATAGATTCGAGGTTGAATTCAGAGTCGTGGTGAAGGCATCCCTCGCATGTTGTTGGCATTTCCAATGTGATCCCTTGCATGTTGTTGGCATTTCCAATATGGGAAACGAAGAACACACTCATAGTCATTTTGATGGCATTCTAGAGCTGTTGTCATCGAGCGTGTGTGCAATTTTGATTCTGATATTACTTGTATGGGATGTCTGTAAAGCGTTGAAGAGGAGATCACACTGGATTCCTGGTGTAGCTCTCGTTCTGAGCACTCTCACAGTCCAGATGCTGCCTTTGATTGATTTATGGGATATCCGTTATATGGACCACAAACAAGAAAAAAGAAGGAAGTGGGCGTTCTGCTGAGAGAAGAAACTGTTGGAACAGCTATTGCGTGTCCTTTAGATTCATCCACTATTTCAAATGCTAGAGGGTACAGGAAATGATGTACCAAAGGCTACAAAGAATTACCTTAAATCTAAAGAAATCATTGGAACAGCTCTCGTTGGTGATTCAGATCCTCCAAAAATTTCAGGTAACGGTCTATTATCTGTTGTATCTGAACCGAAAATATCAATTTGACTGCCATTTCTCATGTTTCATCTGGAAAGAAGGAAGATATTTTATCATCTGCAGTTGTCATTTGTTCCTCACCTGGAAAGACAGAAGTGAGGGCATCTTTATCTCGAACAGAGCAAGAGGTAGACAATTTGGTGAAAACTGAAGACAAACCGTTGCTTCCAACTAGCTCTTCAGTGGCTAGTAATTTGGTAGAACCTCAAATAAGTAATGGCCAGATCGGCCAAGAGATTACGGTCAATACCTCGACTTCTTCTAAAGCCAAACAAAAAGATATTATCGAAGATGCTTTCCCTCCAAAATGTGACAAAGCCAGAGAGGACTCAGCTAAGTGTTGCAGTTCATTTCATATGCAAGTAACACCTGGAAATCTCTTTGCAAAGCAAGACCATTCAGATGTGGTAAAGCACGAATCTCATGGAAGAAGGCAAGCGCACACAAAAAAAAAAAAAAGTTGAAGCGACCTTTACCAAGGAGTCAGAGAACTAAGTCTAAACTTCCAGTTTCAAGCAAAATCCAGGCAGAAAATCATTATGCTAATAAAAGGCAAAAGCTTGAAGGAGGCCAGCCTAGACAGGTATGCAACTCAAGAAATTTTCCTCCAGTCAAGGCTGTGCCTACTCTTACAGTTCCACAGAAGTTCCATTTTCACACTGAGGAGCGCTTTCAGACTCACCGAGGAGCATCTTGTCAGGCCTTTGCACAGGGTGGAAGTACAGTATCCCCATATGTTTCTCTCGCTGAAAAAGTGCTTAAATTTCAATTTAATGATACAGGCCGCTTCCGTTTCATGACAGAGAAGAGGACATCACTTCAGAAGCTTGGCATGACAAGGAGGCCATCAGGGCCATCAAAGACAAGGAGAGAGATTGGTTGCTCAGAGGATGAGCAACACTTTCAGTAGGGGGGTGATGATGAGCCCCAAAAATGTACAATTATTTGGGCTCATTCAACTTCCTAATTTGGCTTAGTCCACCATTCTCATTTGTTTATTGCATTTTTTTTATTATTTTTATGTTAATAGGGTGAATTTGGTTAGTCATTATGCCAACAAGTCTAATGGGTGCTTTGTGTAGCCTTGTTGGTCCACTTGGAGACAAAATTGAAGGTCTTAATGAGCACTTAGCAGCCAAATTCGTGGGAGAACAAGCTAGAGGATTTGTAGGAAGGTGTCCCCTCATTTATGGGTCTTTACCTTGAATTCTCCACCGTCAGCTCAGAGTTCAAAGGCCACCAAATCAATGAGCACAAGGGCAGCCAAGCAAGTCAAGTTGGACTGCTGTTAACTACAAGTCTTGGGCAGCCAAGTCCCTAACTTTTAGGAGGACTGTTGGGTCCTCAAATTGTATAAATAAGAGAGCTTATGGCCTCATTTTGGTTAGCTAGGACTGTTGGGTCCTCAAATTTGTATAAATAAGAGAGCTTATGGCCTCATTTTGGTTAGCTAGTAGGCAGTCATTTTTAGCTAGCTGGTAGTTAGTCATTTTTGGTTAGTTAGTCATTTTGTTTTAGCCATTAGTTAGCTAGCTTGTAATTCGAGTTGTAGGCCATGGATTAGTTTTGCTTTCAGCTCTTTCTCAAGCTCTCCTTGTGGACAGTTTTGATGTAATTTTCATTCTTGGTTAATAAAGATGGATCCAGCTTTGCACCAGCTCTAAATCTCTCTTGGGAGGCTGTAGTTCTTGGGGTTGGGCCCATCTCAAGCGCCCAGTACCTCCCTTGTTTATATTTATGTGTCTTAGCTGCATTCTCATAATAAAATCTGCTATTGGAATTCATGGCATAAGTAATTTAGGTTGATGCATTTTTGGTTTGGTGACAGTCATAATCTTTGGTTTCATTTACACTCCTCTTTCTCATTCCATTACCATCTCTTCCATCTTGATCACGCATGCAAGCATATCTCTTCCTACCATTCCATCACTCCTCCATCACTTCAAACCTTCACGGCCAAGCATCTTGTAGAATTGCACAGAACATCCTGTAGAAGACCTACAGGACTATCCTGTAGTAACCTCTGAGTATCCTGTAGGATCCCCTGCAGACATCCTGTAGGAGGTCGTTCACTCGGTTGCCGAGCTTCTGAACGTGGAGAACCTCTGTGGATGGATGCTAAGGGTCCATAGGGACCTCACCTAGCCTCCCCAACCTGTTCCACTCTTTCCTTCCTTCTCCATCCCATCTGCACAACCAAACCCCAATTAGCACACAATCAGAAGCATTCCACCCACTTAAAGGAAAAATACAAAAACATGTCTTTTATGATGTAAGCAGTTTAGATCCATGCATTTTCACTTATTAAAGATAGTAGCAGCATTGGTAGAATTTTCCTTCACGTCATTTGCATTATAGAGGCTAGACTAGTTAAATTAGGGTTTCCTAGGTTTACATGCTTTGATTTGCTTTCAGTTCATTGTTGTCAAGTAGATTAGTCTTCTTTGAGCTAGCTTTCGTCCATCATTGATAGAGCTTCTTCTGTAAGCCCATAGAAGTTGGCTTAAGCCCTAGCGGACTTGTGCCAGCTGACCAAGTGACAGTTGCGACAAGAGCTAGTACTTGTGCATACAGCACCGCCGCTTCCAAGTTTGTACGAACTACCGGGTTGATAAAATTAAGAGACAGGAAGCCCCAGGAGTTGTAGCTTTATTGCCACAATACTGGGGCTCACCAGAAAGCAACAAATTGGTAGGTACCAATAACTTTCTTGCATGGAAGAAGAGGATTGGTTTACTGCTCACGGAGAATGAACTTCTAGAACACATCAAAGGGAATATCACTATTCCTGCTAAGGAACAAACTCAAGCCTTATCCAACTACAATAAGGATGAGATAAGAGCTCAAAGGATTCTAATATAATCCATCAAGGACTCTCTCATTCCTTATGTCTCCAAACTTTAAACATCAAAAGAAATCTATGACAAACTAGTAGAGCTATTCTTGGTAACCACAGTTGGAGAAGTGATATCTCTACAAAATGAATTGTATAAAATGAAGATATCAAAGGAAGGAATAGCTCCCTACTTCATGAATATATCTAACATGAGGGATCAACTTCAAGAGCTAGGGGAAGTCATGTCTAACAGAGAAATGACAATCGCAGTACTCAATGCTCTAACTGAGGATTGCGACAACTTCACATCAAACATATATGCCAAGAAGGAAGCTACCCCACTAAGTGAAATGTGGTCTCTATGCAAGATAGAGGAAACAAGACTTAAAGAAAAGGAAGATGTGCGATCAAAGGAGAAAGCATTTGCTACCATGGCCAAGAGAAAGGGAAAATTTGGCAAATTTAGTCCACGAAGAACAAACAATAAAGATATGTCCAAAATCCAATGCTATGGATGCCAAGAATATGGACACTACAAAAGGAATTGTCCTAAACTTAAGAAGGACAACAAAAACAAATGAAAAATGGAAGAAGCTCACATGACTCAAGAGGTGAAAGAAGAATATAAGAAGCAAAATAAGGAAGATCCTTCGGATCTCTACTATGACTAAGTTTACTTCTTTACTTAAAGTCTTCTTTCAAAGTTTTGAGTAGTATAGGAGCATGTAGGAATAGAATAAAATTGCATGGCTAGAAACATCTTCTAGAATCTAGAAGCATGATGTACATAGAGTTCAAAATACTCATGTAGAAGGAGCATTTATAAATATAACAAAATGCATGGTTAGAACTATCTTCTAGAATATAGGAGCATGGTAGATATAGCTCAAGATATTCATGTAGAAGGAGCATACCTAGTATAAGGACCTCATCCACAATGAAAGAAAATTGATCATGATTAAGAATCTTAGAAGACCTCCATCATAAAAACAAAGAAACATTTGCAGGGTAAGGATCTTCAAGATCCTTTGATGGAATATTCAAAAGAAGATTCATAAACAAAAGTAGATGTCTCATTGGGAGTCCCATTCATGGGATTCAAGAAAAGGATGATATGCATGCAAGCTAAAATGAAGCAAAAAGGGACACACCAAGGACAACCAAATGAAGCTAAGATGATCAAAGGAGAATCAAGATGAGGTACGTATGCATCAAAGTTTATTCATGTTATAATATGTATATTATTGAGTCATGGGAATAGTTCTATGACATGATCAAGTATGAAATAATCTTTTTCACCAATGACATGCTCGAAGGCATGTACTACAATGCAATGAAGGTCAACAAAAGGAAATACTCACATAAGGAGTATAAGATTGCTAACTAAGAAGCAAGTGAAGAAGGAATGGTGACTAGTCCTAGAAGCAAGCAATGAAGAAGTGCTACCACAAGGAGCATAAGGTGGTTGACTAGTCTATCCATGAAGAAGCAAATTAAGAAAGAGATCAAGCATGTGAAGAACACCATGATCACAAAGAATCATTATCTGACAAAATTCATTAAATACATCTCCTGAAAGAAGGCAAGACAACTTTGACAAAGGAAGGAAAAAGATCAGAGAATCCTGGACACCTATGAAGGCCTTGGAGATATGAAAGGTGCAGATAACTAATTCTACTCTACAAAGATGTCACGATGAAGAAGCCATCCAGCAAAAGCACCATTTAATGTTGAAGCAATATCAATATGAAGTCATGAAGGGCTACTAGATCGAAGCATGTAAACAAGAAAGTACAATGAAGCATCCATGGGAAGAGTATTCCAAATCATGGACATATGATAAAGGAGTAGCCAGATGACAAGATAACTTGATATATGACAATAAGGCCACTTTCCATGAAGGAAGCAATGACATGACAAACCAAGAAGGAAAGTGATCGATGGATGGTGCCCTACCAGGAAGAAGTTCGAACAAAAACTTCATGACATCAAAGGAAAGAAGGAAATCAAGCAGCTGAAGGACCCATGAAGAAGAAGTTTCTGATGAATGGACAAGTCCCTAGCTAAGAGGAAGTTATAACAAGTTCCCAATTACAAAGGAACTTGGAAAAGTACCTTGTCAGAGGATACTTGGGCATGTCTTCCTCAATTGATAGGAAGACATAGACACAACATTCTTGTCTTCACTTGGGAAGAAAGAATGGGAGGATTGGGTAATCATCTGGCATTCGATACTCTTTGAGGACATGTAGGGCATCCAAGACAAGGGTAGGAAAGAGGACTGATATCCTTTGAGGGCTAGGAACTCAAGATAAGAATAGTCCTTGAAGGTCATACTCAGTGAACACTCGGGCGGGTATGTACCTTGAGAGATAATGACTAAGGTGTCTATAAGTCATTGGTCTCGCCAACATTGTTCTCTGATCTATTGAGCGATAGAGATGACAGTCAAGGCCTTATTGCGGAAACAATGTTGGTTACTATGATGCTATAATAGATGGATTTCCAATCAGTTTTCTCTTATGTCAATTCTCCAAGATTGAGACATAGCCAAACACCTTCTAATGTTGTATGATTACCTCCCTAGTTAAGAGGGAGTGTTGAAGGAAATGTAACTAGGTTCGGTCTTCATAAATGTACATTTGATATTTTTTTTATTCAAGAAAATAAATATTATTTTTATAATATATGTCAATGAGTTTCTTGCTTATTGAAATAGGTCTAGCACATGTTAAGTGCTATAGGTGAGTCAAAGAGTCAAAATAATTATGTTGAAGACCTTAACGGCATGTTATTATAGATATACTTATGCATTAGAGTCAAAGAAGACACCTCCAAGCAAATTCAAGTCTCCTCAAAGCATGTAGCACCATCAAAAGAAGCCAACTGAAGCAAATAATTCAAGTCGGCCTACAATCTTCAAGTCGGCTTGAAGGAGGGACAGTCCTCTATATATAGAGGTTGTCCACTCCACCATAACATCAAGTTTTCATCTCTGAAATTATCAAAGGTAGGAAGCCAAGAAAAGGGTGAACAAAATGCCAAATAAAGGGTCTCCAAGTGCAGCAAAGAAGAAGGGTACACAACCGAGCCTAAGAGGACTATTTCTAGGGAATGCTACAGTCACACATGCGAAGATAAAGAGGGTATCTCTGCTGTCATAACAGCCCTCCACCACATTCATACATATCTCATTGGTTGGGCTAGAAAAGTAGGCCTATAAGGCCTCTCGCTCAAGTGAAAAGGAAGCTCACTCAAGCAAAGAAGAAAAGAGGACTTCCACATAAGAATCTTAAAGGAATCCTCTCACACGTGTGAAGAAATAGTGATACATTGTTGTCATATCAGGTCTGCAACTATATCTTAAAGAAAGAGCTCGATTAGATAAAGTACTCTTCATATGTAAAGGAATATACCAAGGAACAAAGAGGAATATCTCTTATAGAAGAAAATTAACAAGGACTACTATCAAAGTGCAGGAAGAAGGAACACACTGTAGAAAGGAGGAAGGACTTGACTTGTGCTTCAAGGACATTCTTGTCAAGGATCTAGGGTTTGGAATTGATCAATAATAAGCTTTAATAAGAGAAATTTACCAAAGGGTTTTCCTCTCAAGAGAAGAGAGGTTTTGGCCCTGGAAGAGAGCCAACACCTTGTGTTCTTGTCTTTTGTATTTTGATGGTAGATTGATGAAGTACACGCACATGCATTAATAATAAGAAGAAGAAGATTAAGCTAACAAGAAAAATTAAAAAGACTCCACAATTTGTTATCAAATCTAGAAGAATCACACTACACCTAATTGCCCTTGATTCTTCAACAATTTAACTATTTGTACATACTCTGAGATGAAATTGTGGAGGAAATTGATTTTCCCTTAGAAGGACTACATAACTTTCTTATTCATCGGAAGGTAATATGAGTGATATTTTTGACCGACTTTAACACTACCCTTTGCTATAATATGGCCCAAGAGATTTCCCTTAGACATTGCGAATATGCTCTTCATGGGATTCAAAGATATTCTGTATTTGCGACATTGCTCGAAATTTTGCTTTAGATGATGCAAGTGATTAGATCTCCTTTTCGAAAACATTGTCATGTCATCTAAGTAACCACAACGTTGTGACCAATTAAACCATGAAATGTGATAATTATCGTGCAATAAAAATTACCACATGCGTTAATAAGTCCAAATGACATTATTTTAAAGGAAAATGTATCCCACTTGGTTTGAAACATAGTCTTGTGCCTGTAGGGTTCTGAAACCAAAACCTGGTTATATCTTGAGAAACCATCCATCAATGCAAACATTCTAGACTCTAATATTGTTGGTAAAATAAGTTCCATCGACGACACTTGATAATTGCCTTTGTCTAAGGTGCAATTTAGATTACGAAAATCAATGCACAAGCATATTTCCCTAGACTTCTTCCTTACTGGAACCAGATTAGTGACCCATGTTGAATGATTAACTTTGAAAATGATCTAAGCATCCAACAATTTTCTAAACTCTTTCTGAATGAGGGGCTTAAGAGTAGAATGAACTTTTCACAATTTATGTTGAAAGGGCTTGGTCCCCTCCTTAAGTTGAATCACATGTTGGATTATTCACGTGTCGTAAGTCTTAAGATCATCATATGTCCATGTGAAAACATCTTGGTACTTGTTAAGAGGTGGATAAAGGTGTATTGCTCTTCTAGTGTGCAACAAGTACTGAGATTCACAAACTTCGGTTCTTTATTTGTACCAAGATTTATATGTTCATGCGATAGAGTGGAGTTATGGGTCTTCACGTTAACTGGTCCCTTGAAGTGATTTTCAAGTCATATAAATTTTCCAATGACACCACACCCTTGGGCATGGGGTTTCCTTTGCTTGCTTAAGCTGCATCCTACAAATATTTCTCATGCTCGTCTTTTTCAATAGCTATGTCTTTGAATACATCAACATTCGCCATAAAGTCTAGTATCTACTAGTCATCATTGAAAACATGAAAATTAGTGATATTATCAAGAACAAATGGCTTATAAATCATTTCAACAAAAAAAACCATCCTTTAACGATGATAACCTAGCAATAACATTTGATAATGTATCAACAACAACATTACGAATTCTAGGAACATAAATAATGTCAAAACCTTGGAATTGTGAAATCAAATACCATACCTCTTGTTTATAACTTTTGAGATTAGGTGACACACATTGTATTGTATTCCATACCTGACATGCGATGATTTTAGAATCACTTATTGCTTTAAGCAGCTCAAATTTGAGGTGGATGGCTTTCTTCAAACCAAGAATGAGTGCTTCATATTCAACATCATTGTTGGTGCACTCAAACTCCAAGCGGAAAGAGATCAAATATTTCTCTGTTACGGGTCTATTAAAATGAAACCATCTCTAGATCCCTCCTGCCTTTTCAAACCATCAAAGTATGTCAAAATACAAACATTAGAAATACTAGGTCTATGTCCTATACTACTACTATTTACATCTACTATACAAAGGTAATTTGCAACAGATGGATTTCAAAGAAGGAGTTCCAACTATGTATCTGGTGGAACATGTGAAGGTTGTGCCAGATAACCTCCATGATCTACTTCCCGAAAACAATTTCTAAAAATAACATTTGCAAAGCCCATTGGTTCATATTTTTCCACAAGTTGTGTCACGATATGCTTCATTTAAGGCTCACTTTCAACTCAAATCTGGTTATTTCTACCCTTATATGGAAGCCATAAATGTTTCATGTCAACTGAAAAGTACCCTTGCAATTTGTTGGACCAATCTTTGTGAAGCAACAAACCATAGGATTCAAGAATGTCCACATTTACAATGTTTTTACACTGGCGAACTCTATGGTCAGACGACATACGAATAATAACATTATTGAGTTCACCAATGGCCCGGACAAATGACTTGTCTAAATGTATGTTTTGTGCATCAATTTTATCCCATTTAGCGTTTATTTTCTTAGCAATAGACAATGGCATAACATTTGTGGATGCACCGGAACCAACTAAACAATTATGGACATTATAATTAAATATTTCTAAAGTTAAAAGAAACGTAGGGCAAAGAGTGTTAGAACTCAAATTTACAACATTAACAATAGATTTGATAATTTCGTGAGAGTTACTAGACATTATCTAGGAAGCAAAAACTTCTTTACTTGCCAAAGAGTGTGATGAGAGTGCCTGGATAATCAAATCTCACTAACCCATTATCTTTTCAAGCTCAAAGATTGAAATATTGGCCCGAGCTCTTTTCATATCTTCAACAATGTTGTAATTGATGCCTTCCACCTTAACAAGTTGAGCTGACAAATCCATTGGTGTGGCTTTATTCGATACTTCAGGAATGGTGGACTTTTTCTTGTTGTTGGTGGAAGTGCTCTTAGCAGTAGGAGCACTTCCAAACTTGTTCTGTGAATTTTGATCTAGATTTGAAGGTCGTAGAATTTTATGCAACAATTTCTTCCTAAGTTCCTGCTTAGAAACAAGTCCCTTGCTCCTCAAATCGTAACGATCAGTTGACTAATTAGGAGGAGCTTCACTCACTAACAATTGATCAACATTTTTTTTATCAACATCGTAAATAAAACTAAACATGTTCATTGAATGTCCAACACCCAAACTTTCTTTGGGCGTGATAGGTTCATTTACTTCTTCACTCTGCTCATGTTTTTCTTCCACTAAGAGAGTATCAACTAGATTAGCCATCATAGTGTTCATATTGTGTTTCCACTATAGGCATGTCTTTTCTTAATGTTTATCTTAATTAAAAGTGCATAAATTATCCATTCCAAAACTTTTGACATTGAACTATGTTAGAACTTGGAGCATATTTGGTCGGTTGAGAATTTTTGTTCCTTTTAAAGAAAACAGCCTAGAAAACTTGTTGTTGGTAGTGGAGGCCTCACTCGACCTCCTCTTTATCTCTAATACCTCATTTCTGAGCAACTTCAAAGACTTGGGTAAGCTTTTCATATCGAAAAAATATTTCTCTTTAGCTTTACTGGAAGAGGCTTGGTTTTTCTTATCATCTTCCTTGGAGTATTTAGGATGATTGATGTCTTCAATGACTCCAATAGAACACAAGTCTTTTTCAACAACAAGAGATTTTGCAAAGTTTAAGGCCAAGGTATGCTTTTCGTCTCTCTTAACAAACACATAAATGTTAGTTGGCAAGGCAGTTGTGTAATAATCCTTGGTGATGTCATCGTGTAGTTGCACATCAATGGGGAACTTGTTCAACAAACGAGTAAATATTTGGTTAAAATATTTAACTTTTTCTTTGTCCCCCATTTTCAGGTTCCCAGGTTCTTTTAATAACATGACAGGAGTCTCATCATCTACAATTTTGTCCAAAAATATCTTCTTAAACTCCCTCCAGCTATGGATTGAATTGGTCGAAACACTGTGATACCATATAGACCCCCTACCTTATAAGGTGTACAAAAAGAGTCTACAAGCAACATCATCAAAGCGTACCTCAATCATTTGTAAATTCATGTAGAAATCATCTAGATGGTCTTCAACTTTGGTCTTATTATTGGGATCAAACTTTGACAATAACTTCTCTAGATGTTTTGGCATCCTGTGAAGATTGTCCAAAAGAGCGAGTGGCCCTTGGGCCATCCAATCCAAGTCTGCATCAACAATGCCTTCATCTCTTTCCTCCTACTCTTCTTCTGAATTTGAAGAAGCTTCTCCTTCACCATTGAGATATGCATTGTAATCAGGATGTTCCTCATCAAAAAACTGAAAATCTACCCCTTCACTGTCTAGATTCTCTTCAATGGGTGGAAGTTCTGATTGATTTCCAGTAGGTTCAACCAACTCCTCAAGGGTTGCGATAGCACCAAATCTTCCACTAAAGAAAACAATACACCACTAGGAGTTGTTTCTTTATTTACAGGCTTATGAGGTAGAATAACAACAACATAGAGTAAACCAATAGCTTTCACAAACCTACGGGTGATGGGTCAGATAGTCCAAAGTTGATTGTAAGTAACCTCAAAGGCTTGTCCGAGACTAGACTGATTAGTTCCTTCTGTTTCAGGAGAATGAGTTGGAGTGGAAATGGGAACGTTACTACCTTGTGTGGAGGTTTGTCTGTTAGGATGTGGTGATTTTTCATCCATAAAAAGGTGGTTTCCCTCCTTCTAGCACCAAAATGTTGACAGTGCTAGATCCCACCAACATGTAAGGAGGTTTCCCTGATGAAAAGTCCCAATTAGAATTCACACCGTTCAGTGTAGGATCCCTTACGGAAATAAGGCCCAACTACCATTTTTATTAGATATTTTCCTTGGCTACAATGTTTAGCACGAGAGAGTAATGTGCATGCACTTTTGAATGAACAAGTGGGTATGCCTTGTGGAATGCTCAATTGAAAAATGTATAAAGATTCTTTCATTGGAAGGGGAAATAAAAGTGAGCCTTTAAAACAAGAGTAATACTACTAATCTAGTAAAGATACACAAGCATATATATATATATATATATATATGAATGAATCATTGATCAACTAATGAAATAGTTCACATAGAAGCAGCGTTTGTTAAAACAAACAACACACCTTCAACAAGATAAGCACCAAAGCCACTGAAATAGTTCAATTTCTTTAGTACAAATGAAAACAACATATATCACAAACATTCAAAGAATAATCTTACAACATTTACAACATACGCATGAAAGTGTGTTGGCTCAATGAGATTCAAGTATTAAGCAAAAGTTCCAAGATACATCAGTACAATGAACACCACTAGCTCCAATAGTGGAGCATTAGAGCAACCACTTTCTCCTCCAAAAGAACTATCTTTTTCTATAATGTCTGGTAGGAGAAGCCAAGGTGAAAAGTCCTTTGCATGAGTTATGAGAGTGTATATATAGAAAATGGGGTGACTCTTCACCTCCCTTGTGACTCTTGAACTACCCTCATGACTATTTGACTTCCATATGACCTTTTGACTCCTTGATCACTTTTCACATTCTATAGATGACTCTTGGACTTCCACTTTGCATTAAATTCTCATATATTGAAAATTACATAATCATATCCACAAATGATGACTTATATAACATCTCGACATGACACCTTGGCAAGACATGACATGGACTGCATGATGATATGGTGATGTCAAACCATTATTTTTGTTGTTATCTGTGTGTCTTCTTGAAAGATGTTGTTTGTTCTTCTTCTTCCTCCTCCACAAGGCTTGACGGCAGGGAGTCTTTACTAAAATCTTAATCTTCAACTATTGTTGTAATCTGGTGCCCTTTCATCTTCCCATTCAATGATCAACTTGTGCTTTGCAACTGCATAACTGTCTCCTACCATGGTCTCCTTCTTGTCTCGTTCGTCAACATATAATTCCTGTAGCCAGACACAACTCATGACAAGAAGACATTAGTCTAAAAACTCCTAGTTTAACATGCTTCATGAAAATCACTAAATGAGTTGGAACTGGGCATTGGGCTAAGAGACTAGCTTAGGGATTACGCAGTGCGCAGCTCTAGAGGTCAGGAGTCAGGATTAAGACTTGAGGCTTGAAGATGCCCAATGCATAGTTCTGGAAGGAGACAGGCATAGGGATTGCGCAGTTACATAGTTCAAGGAGGAAAACTAAGAACTTGAGGCTTGACACTATGCAGTGCGCAGAAGGAGCTAACTGGGAGGCTGAATTGCATAGCTCTAGAGCTCAAGGTGTCATGGTTGAGCTCCGAGACTGCGCAATGCACAGTTTTGGGAGGTAGGAACTACGCATTGTGTAGTTTCAAGAGGCAACGTATGAGCTTGAGTGATGAGACTACGCAATGCGCAGTTCCATAGGGTTGTGTGAAGTCTAGTTGCTCCGGCAAGAACTTTTCAGGATTTGACTAACTGTGGGATCAATGAGGTCAAAGTGAACAAGGACAAAACCTGAACATGATCACAAACTCAGAATAGTTGCTGACATAACATTGACCACTCAAAAGAAAATAACAACATGATCCCCTCAATGCAACCACAATATAACAACTTCCTCCAACTACGACACTTAAGGTACACTTTGTGACGACAGTGATGACACTTTTTTTTAGAAGAGTTTTCTTCGGAAATCACAATATAATACATTTGTTGACATGTTTCAAACCAACGAGTGTGGTTCATCATCAAGACAAGTTGAAGAACCAGATCATGGTTGCATGTTAAATAGGGAGAGCAGATCTTCCAACGACTATATTTGACTAGGAAATGGCTATATTGGACTGGGCAACTAGACTGGACCAACGACTATATTTGACTATGAAACAGCTATATTTGATTGGCCAACTAGACTGGACCAAGGGATAGGGACAGGGAAAAATAATCAGTTAATTAATATGTAAGTTAGTTTTATTATTTTTATTGCCAAATTTGAATAAAGGTAATGTCTGTATTTAATAATCAAAAGTAGCTATTAATAGGCCTTTTTATTTTAATTTTAATTATATAAATTAAATAGTTAGTTAATTAATATTTAAGCTAGTTTTGTTTATATTTATGACCATAAAAAGTAATTGTTGTATTAACTATTAATAGACCTATTACTATCAAAAAAAAAACTTAAATCATTAATATAATATGGAATAATAATGAAAAAAAAATTTATAAAAGTTTAATAAACCTATTAAGTTAGTTAAATAATTGACCATATATTAAGTTTAAGGAATCTAATAGTATTGAGAATGAAGCAAATTCCTCCCAATTAAAATAGTATTGGAGAAGAATATGATTGGTTAATTCATTTTTAATTAATTATATCCAAAGGGGTGGTAAGATCAATAGTTAATATCAATGTTTAAAAAAAAAAAATCATTTATTTATACAATAATGTTAATAAAAAGGATTTTTATTACTAACTCAAACCAAGTTCTTATTTTTAATCTGGAAGGAGTGAAAGAAAACTAGTAAAATTAAAATAAAATACTAAAAAATAAAGAAATGAGAAGGGAAAGAGGAAAACAAACGATCCAGACAACGAGGGGGAAAAACAAGGAAGACCTCCCAGAAAAGAACAACGCAAGGGGGGCGAGGCAGCTAGTAAGAAAGGGCAGCGATCCAGCAACTGCTAATTTTCCAGTCGTCATCTCTATTGAGATTGCTCGGCCTTTTTCAGATTTCTATGGCTTCCCTAAATTTCTGGTGATAGAAATGTGCAACCTTGGCAATAACATGGGCCTCCTCAATACATACATGATGCTTAGTCTTCTTTGCGTGTTCTGCCAGGGCAGAAGACCGGGTCCTCCCATGTTTTATGTCAGCTGAGTGCTCATTAATCCTCTGATTAATAGAACGACCAATCTCACCAACATAGGGGGTCCCACAGGAACATGGAATAACCTCGACATCTTTCATGTCCTTGCGGTCAACCGTGTCTTTTACCAATCTAAGGGAGCTACGGATGGTGTTAAGGGGTCTAAAGGTTGAGGGAGCATTATGCTTCCTAAGAATTTTTGCAATATTATTAGTGGTCCACTGGATGAAAGGGAGATGAACCCCTGAGACTCGACCTTTAGGGTCTTTCTTGACCAATGAATTCTTACTGGCTTTAAGGAAATCTTTCTGACTGAGGTGCCTATTATAACCATTATTGACAAAAACATTAAGGAGATGATCCTTCTCTTTATCGAGGCTCTTTTCATCAAAGATCCTCAATGCACGAGTAACTAGCGTGTTGAGAACACCCATCTTTTGTGCAAGGAAATGATGGGAGTTGGCATGAAGATACTGCTTAGTATGAGTTTTCTTATAAAACACTTGGTTGGAACTGTCATCACTCTTCGAAATGAGAACATCAAGGAAGGGAAGGAACCCATCAACTTCCTGCTCCATAGTGAACTTTATGGAGGAGGATTGATTGTTGAGATGTTTGAAGAAAAGATACAACTCTTCTTGGCCATGAGACCAGATGACACCCGTGTCATCCACAAATCTCTTCCAAAGCATGGGCAGGAGACGGGTTGAGGCCAAAGCCTTGGATTCAAAATCTTCCATAAAAATATTAGCAACAACCGGGGACAATGGGGAGCCCATAGCAACACCACGGATCTCCCCCCTGCCCCCGATTGTTGCTAATATTTTTATGGAATATTTTGAATCCAAGGCTTTGGCCTCAACCGGTATCCTGCCCAATATTTTGAAGAGATTTGTGGATGACACAGATGTCATCTAGTCTCATGGCCAAGAAGAGTTGGATATTTTCTTCAAAGATCTCAACACTCAATCCTCCTCCATAAATTTCACTATGGAGTAAGAAGTTGATGGGTTCCTGCCCTTCCTCAATGTTCTCATTTCAAAGAATGATGACGGTTCTTTCTCCCACCAAGTGTTTTGGAAGAAAACTCATACTGAGCAGTATCTTCATGCCAGCTCCCATCATTTCCCTGCTCAAAAGATGGGTGTTCTCAACACGCTAGCTACTCATGCACTGAGGATCTCTGATGAAAAGAGCCTCGATAAAGAGAAGGCTCATCTCCATAATGTTTTTGTTAATGATGGTTATAGTAGGAACCTCAGTCAGAAAGATTTCCTTAAAGCCAACAAGAATTCATTGGTCAAGAAAGACCCTAAAGACTAAGTCTCAGGGGTTCATCTCCCTTTCATATAGGGGACCACCGATAAGATTGCTAGAATTCTTAGGAAACATAATGTTCCCTCAACCTTTAGACCCCTTAACGCCATCTGTAGCTCCCTTAGATCGATAAAAGACCTGGATGACCCCAAGGACATGAAAGGTGTCTATGTTATTCCATGTTCCTGTGGGACCTCCTATATTGGTGAGACTGTTCATTCTATTAATTAGAGGATTAGTTAGCACTCAGCCAACATAATGTGAAAATTCTATCACTGCAGTAATTGATTTACTTTTCCTACTTATTCCACCATAAGTTATTCATGAAATCACTTCAATAAACATTAAAATAAATATTGTTGCAAATATCACACCGTAATACAGCAACAAACATATGCACAATAATTAACACATTGACACAAATATTTTGGACTAGTGTCCCTAGAAAAACCCAATGTGGGAAAATTGGTGCAGCAAGGGAGGATGTTATTATTCAGTAATTTTCTAGTACAATAGGGTGCCAAACGGGCTTACCCTGATCCAGGTGGATGTTGGTGGCCACCCACCTATCCCATTTGGACCCCCGCAACTGTCTCTTTCAGTTTTTCAGTTTCCGTAATTGTAGCACAATTTACTATTTTTAGCAGTTTTTTC
>APFE030903471.1:0-19652 GCA_000404065.3 Pinus taeda | reverse complement strand
AACCGCTTGACCATTACGATCAAGGAGTACTTTTCATAATTAGTGCCTTCAATCTGAAAAAGTAAAAAAGCGATCGAAAACACGTCGTTTTATTACCAATATCAAACTCGAAACGACAAAAGTCCAGCAATCTTTTCATATTTTACGAGTCAGAAAAGAGCTTAAAGAGGACTCTTATGTATTTTTTGTTGAAAATGACTAATTCTCCCTAAATACCCAATATTCTGCACAAAAACTGCAAACATTACCCATATCTGTTTTAAAAAATAATAAAAATGTACCAAAAGTGACCTTTTCAAAGTAAAAAATAAATAAATTAAATTTATTTATTCAAAAAATCTTATAAAAAGGTCTTTTACATGTTCATTTTCATTGTTTGGCTTTGGAGTAAAAAGTAAGAGCTTTTGGTAAGAAAACTTCCTGTGGAGATTGCGGAAAATTCGACCGCTGGAATCGAGAACCGTCTTCTTCAGGTAATCCACATCGTCCCTGACTTGCATTTCATCCATTTAAAATTTTGTTTTAGGCTTTAAATTTGATTTTTAGAAGGAAATTTGGGCAAAATATCGCCTGTGGTAGTTGCGCAGGTGCGCCATGTGGCTCCTGCGCACCCCGAATTTTCCGTGCACAGGGAAAAGTAGAGGTGCCACACCTGTTCTTAAGGAGAAGTGTACAACTACGTAGTGTCTCTAAAATAATGGGTGCAAACCCCACAGAACACGGATTTAAAACCCTAATTTCTTCATTTTTGCCCCACAGATTTTGAATTGAAATGTTCTAAACCACTTATTTTGCAATGTAGGTAGACAAGATGCTTGTTTGGTGGGAAAGAGAACACGAGGATGTGGATCAAGCCACATTACTCCATCCACCTTCATTACAGGCATTGAGATCATGCGGGCTAAAATTTTGGGCCATACCTGGCATGAGGGCACAGGTAGACTTTCTACAATGGCTGGTAGACAAGTGGAGCACACAGGACCAGTGCTTCATTATTGGTGGCAACCGACTCGAAATCGAGCCGGAAGATATATACTTCTTGATTGGCTTGCCCAAGTGAGGCGAGGGATTATCTCTGTTTGGATCTAGGCCAGATGGCCAATCTGTCGCTAGTCTCCAACTAGAGTTTTGTAATAACCAAACTGCGGACAAACGGATAGATGTTAAAACCATCTCCCATCCTGAACTAAAAGTGATCACATTTACTGTCACCAGACTCTGCGGGAGAGCAGCATTGCATCTAGCTACCGGTTCCCAGATGTGCATGGCAGTAGACTGCTTCCGAAGCACCATCTTCAACTGATGCGATGTTGTATTAGCCAATGTGAAGGGCCAATTGACTAGGGCAAAGAATGGACAACTAAAGATATTTGGATATGGTTATTTAGTTGTGAGCTTTGCCCTAGAGAGGGTACCTATGTTGGTTCCATAGAAACTTACCGTTGAGGCTAGACTTTCCCGAGATCCTAGGGTTATGCGTTGGGTTGTAGTCATGGCCCGCCATCCTGAGGAGGGCACCAAGGTTGTTCGATTCTCACCCGAGTATTTTCATTGGTTAGAGAACCAACTCTTTGTGATTCAATATTTTCCATATGCTAGGATGGATTATCGTGGTGATCCTAACATGGCTCTTCCACCAGGAGAGCAATGGGATGATATAGGTAAAACTATTTTCAACATTTAATTAGAATCATATATGTTTATATATTTATCTTATATACTATTATTTATTATTTTTATATTTATATATATTATATATATATATAATATATTATATTATATTATTTATATATATTTATACTATTTATTTTTTGTTTTTAAATCGTCCCAAAACTAATAGTAAAAAGTTTTTAAATGTAGATGTGGGTCCATAGCAACCAGCCACTCTTTAGCCTTATGATCAAAGACAACTAGCTACTACAGCACTGGCCCCACAGGACCAATCAGCAGAGACCTTGGCAGAATTGGAGGGTCATCTAGAGCGCTTGACATCAGACATTCCGGAGACCAGCATAGATGACATTCCTCTTAGGCTACAGCGCTGTGTGATTAGGGTCCCAGGACCTTTTAGGAGGTTCCTTTGTAGGGTGGCCCGAGCAGTGGTGTCTTATCGTGATCATCACCAGTGATAGGATGATTGCCTTGTAGACTCATTTTTTGACTTTTTGTGCTATCATTTTTGCCGATCATAAGGTGTTTTTCAACCTATGTTCGAGGACGATGTATATTTTGACACACTTTTATGCTATTCTATATTACTATTATTGGTTATCTTGAAAAACATGTTATGGGATGTTTTTAAATTTACTGTTTGATTTAATGCAAATGTCTATTTAACATTCGAGAAGAAGCTGCATCTGCTAATTTATTTAAATATCTTGGAATGTGCTGATATTCGATGTAATCAAATTCTCGTTCCAAGAGATTGACTCTAAAAAATAATCGCAATAACACTGGATTTCTAATGGCATAAACTCTATTAAGCTGTAATACAACGAGTTCTGAATCTAATCTAACAATCAAAGTCCGAATTCCAAATGAAATGGATTCGGATAATAACTCAATCACTACACTCTATTCTGCAATGTTGTTCGTCTTTTCACTAAGGCTTACCCCATGCATAGATACTAACTCGTTAGAGGGCGAATAAATAACCCAAGTTGCAGAAGAGATGTTCTGTGTACTACGACAATCGCCATCAGCAAAACCGATGTATGTTTGGAGAGGCGTCGACATCTGCAATATCAAGAGTAAAATCAAGATAAGCAGGAATAATGATTGAAAACACTCTCTAAAGTAAAGAGCTTCCATATCTAAAACAACCAAACTTAGAAAGAACTGGTCTAAATCTCACCATTCTTTTAAGCATTATCACTTTAGGATAAAGCCCATTCCTAGGTTTACCTAAAGAGACACCGTCAAAATCTTCTAATTCATAGGCCCCTTTTGCCAGCTTTTGCTTAACAATATATGGACCATGTCACATGAGTACAAATTTTCCAGCCCCTAGCTTATCGTTTGCTTGATCGTAAAGTAAGACTAGGTCTCCTTCTGAAAAATTGTGGGGTGTAACATTCTGATCATTCCTGTTGATGTTTTGACTGAGGTTCGGTATACCCAAAGCGTTGAAAATAACATGTTATGCCAATTCGATCTATGAATCCCAATGATTCGTCGAATCATGGTGACTAGAACTTTGTTAATTTCTTCAACCAGACCATTTGCCTGTGGGTAATATGAAGTGGAACTATCGTGACGCAAGCCAAGTTGATCTGTTAGTTCAGTCATCATGATGTTTCGAAACTGACTCCCATGGTCAGTGATAATCACTTGAGGAACACCAAACCTAGCAATTATATGATTGAAAATGAAAAACACAGTAGTTTTGTTGTCTGTCAAAAATGTAGGCATCGCCTCGGCCCACTTGGTAAAATAATCTACCACAAGGATGATATATGCATGCCCCCCGGCCGGGTGAGGGTTACATGTAATAAAATCGATACCCCATTTTGTGAATGGACCAATGACAATTATAGGGTGGAGAGGAGCAGGTGGAGCGTGCATCTTACGATAAAAAACTTGGCAATTGTGGAATTTCTGGACTGCAATGGTACAATCTTTGAATAAGGACGGCCAGAAATAGCCAGTGTGCAAGATATTTTGGGTTGTGGCATACCCAGACATATGACCGCCACACGCTCCAGAGTGACAGTCATTAAGAACCTTTTCAGCCTCATTATGAGTGAGACAACGGCGGAAAACAGAATCCACCCCACGACGATAAAGAGTATCTCCAATAATAGTGTAAGGTTGGGATTGGAAGCGTATTTTTCGGCGCTGAGATCGTGAGATGTCAGGGAAAAAAGATTGGGTCTGGAGATAGACAATAATATCTCCATACCATGGATCAACAATGCAGATAAGGAACAAGGAGTCATTCGCAAGGGGTTCTTCAGCCACAGGTTCGGTATCAACACAAGGGAAGTCACACATCAATTCTGCAAAAACCAAATACTTCTTTGACTTGGCCTTTTCAAATTCCAAGTCAAATTCCTGCAGGATGACAATCCATTTGAAATACTTGCCCCCTAGCAATTGTTTAGTCAAAATGTATTGCATAGGGTTACAGTCAGAAATGACCATGGTTTTGCGTAACAAATTGTAATGACGAAATCGTTGAACAACTTGTATTGTTTCCAAAGCCAGTTTCTCCACATGTGAATATTTTAACTCAGTTGGAGTTAGAGTCTGACTAAGATAATAGATCACATGTTCACTCTCGAATTCATCTTGTTGAACTAAAACCATCCCAATGGTGGAATGGGAAGCGGCGAGGTACAAGAAGTAATCCTGGTTGTAGTTGGGAGGATGCAATAACGATGCATGGGTCAACGCGTGTTTAAGCGCATCGAAAGATTTGTCAGCTATCTCATCCCAAAAGAATGGAGTGCTCTGTTTCAACAACCGGGTGGAACCTTTTGTAATCTCGACGTAGTTAGGAATGAAACGACATAAAAAGTTTTCTTTCCCTTGCAAACTCTGGAGTAGGCGAGGAGTCGAAGGAGGTGGTAATGTGACAATTGCTTCGACCTTCGAAGGATCGACACGAATGCTAGCTTTGGATACAACAAATCCTAGTAAATGACCCATTTCTATACAGAAAACACATTTGTGGGGATTCAGCCTAATCCGATAATGCCTACATCTCATAAAAATTGCTCGTAAATGAGTGAGATGGTCGGCTCGACATAAAGAATGAGTAGGTAAATCATCAAGATAAGGCTGCACAATGTGCTTGATGTCATGAAATGCATAATACATAGCCCTTTGAAAAGTTGCACCGGCATTCTTCAATCCAAAAGGTAACTTGCAATAAGCAAAAGTCCCCCATGGAGAAATGAATGCCATTTTTGGTTGATCAGTAGGTAGAATGTTAACTTGATTGTAACCGGAAAAGCCATCCATAAAGGAGAAAATTTCACTGCTGGCACAATCATCGATAATTTGATAGATATAGGGTGGTGCATAATTTTCCTCGGGACAAGCACGATTAATATCCCTATAGTCAATACATATTCTTATTGTCCCTTGTTTTTTAGTAACCGGAACAATATTCGATACCCAATCCGTTAAAGGAATTGGATAAATGAAACCTGCTTTAAGTAATTTCTCAACTTTTGTTTTGATGGTAACAGCTTTTCGTGAGTGTATCTGACGCAAACGTTGCCAAACAGGTTTAGCATCTGGGTAAGTTTTGATCTCATGAACAACAATTGAAGGATCAATTCCTGGCATTTCCTCATAGGACCAGGAAAACACGTCATGGAGTTCTTGAAATAGGGATTTATATGTTTTGATTTTAGTGTCCGTACAAGAAGCACCTATGTGAATGTTTTCAACAATCCCAGGTTTGACTGAAATGTCGATAGGAACTGTTCGAGAAATATTTGCTAAATTTTGTTCAGAATCAGGATGTTTCAATGGATTCTGTGGTTCTTTGACATATTCAGCAGTAAAAATAGATGAAAAATCATTCTCAAAATGATCAATCTCAGGTAAAAACGAAGATCGATGATGAAGATCTTCCCATGGTAACGCATCAACAAACAAAAGTTCCCGAATTTGCTCATCGGTGTGAACAGTTTCAGAAACGGTTGTTGAATCTGAGGTTGATATTGAAAGTGATTCTCCATGGATCACATTCACTAGATCAAGATTGGTTGAACTTGAGTCAGAAAACGACTGTATAGCCTGATAAGCAACTTCAAAGGGACTCAAAGGCATGGCATCACCAAAAGAGTCCACCTCGAAATCAAATGGAATGATCCAAGGATCATCAAGAACAATGGATTCTGACGAAATCATATGAACAGTCGTGAAAGGAAACGGTATGTTGGGAGGAGGAAATGAAAAAGTTTTGGGTAAACAAGAATATTTAACTAATCCTACCCCAACATCCTTATAAGGGATAGCAGTTTTACCAACATGTTGAATACTCTCAGCAGAGGATGGGTGAGACGAAAAGTAAGTTAACTTATCTATTGTAACGATCTTTCTATTATCTGGAAACTTAATAAGCCGAAAGACCGATGAAACAACATCATTCATGGCATAAGACCAGCTACGACCTAAAAGAAGGTTGTAGTCCAGAGGGGCATCAACCACCTCCACATCTAGATTAATAGTTTTTTCTTCAACCCCTATAGGTAAGTCCTGCAAAATGCCATAAGGATGAAACCCTCGGCCATCAAAGGCCTTCAGAATCATCGGGGATTTATTAAGTGTAGGAGAACCAAGGGCTTTCCAACACTGTATCGACATAATACACGTTGAAGCTCCCTCATCAATCACAGTCCTAAAGCAAGGTCTATTTTTGACTAACAGTCAAATCTAGAAAGCCATTTGATGAGGTAAACAAGGTGTACTATTTTCTAAATCGAACACTATGATGTTTGAGTCCTAAAGATCAACAGCTCCTATAGTCGACAATAGCAATTTACGCTGTGTTGGACAAGATTGTAGCACCTCCAAAGCTGACATTGTTGAAGGGGAAATAGCTAAATCTTCAACAATGTTATAGTTCTGAGCAGCTCTCGCATGTGGATTGAAAGCTGACTTTCGAAGTATACCTTTAGCAGGCGGTTTGATTACTAAGTCTGGATTAGGTTTCTCAATCTGTAGTGGATCGGAACCAGACGAAGCTAAGGTTGATGGATTGGAATTAGAAGATTCCACTTCCTTACAACCAATAGGACTCTTACTTCGATAATCTTGCAATCATGTCACAATCCTTACATGGGACATCATCATTATGGGCTCTTCCGAGGCACTAGAGGAAGAACCTATCATCTTACTGTCTTGACTCAAAAAAGTATCCTTCAAAATAGCAGGTGTTTGAGAACCTTTTACAAATTTCACAACCTCAACACGATGTGGACAATCTCTTGTAAAATTCTCCTCATCGCAGATGAGACAAGGATAGTGAGGTGTACGTTTCTTGTCAGTAGATTCAGGTTTATCTAATTTACCCTTCGAGTTTTGCTTATTCTTCTTCTTGCCTTTCTTCTTCTTGCCAGATTTTGATTAGGCCGCAGATGATTCTACGACATGGACATCGGTAGAAATTTCAGTTGAAGACTCTCCCTTCGGGGTATCTGGTAAAGTTATAATAGGAGAAGAATTCTTGGAGGATTTCTTCTTACTTTTGGTATTAACAGTACCAATCATACCGTCAGCGGCATGAGACCCTGAGGGAGGTGCAGTTATTTGATTTTGTTTTGGAAGGTCAGGGATTTTCTCATGTAAAGTACCTGACTGCGTATAAACCAAGTCAAGGTACTGAGCTTGAGCAATTACTTGCTCTTCGGTAACTACTCCTGCCTTGGCTACATCTTCAGTTATTTTAGGTAATAATGATTTTACAAACCATTTTGCCAAAATTTGGTCCGGGATAAAAACTTTCACTAAACGATGTCGATGTCGCCATTCATGAATATGGTCTGAAATATATGTGGATGTCGATTGTTTTAATGAAGTTAATAATTCCATTCCATTGTCATATCAGACTGGCAGCTGAAAATGAGTAAGGAAGGAAGTGGCTAACTAAATAAAATTGTAAAAATAGCCTCGTGGAAACTCAATGTACCACTTGGCTACAAGGCCAATCAAAGTGCGTTGAAAAAGATGAAGATGAATTGAATTGTCTATAATGGAATTCGATGCACACCAGAGATGGTAAGTCATCACATGATTAGACGAATCTTCTCCTGACTTCCCCTAAAACTTTGGTATATCACTAGGCAACTTATTCGGCATTGGCGGCCAAAACGGAAGATAATTAATGGGATCGTTCGTAAGGCATGACAAGTCAAGTAAATCCAAAGTTTCTATAAACGGTAACTAATGGTTCGGATCCCGAAAGCTTGGGGTCATAAGACCAGCCCCAGGAGGAGGATATCCAGGATAACTTGGAATCGGATTTGCATTTGGGATATTATATCCTCTTGGAAAACCAGGATTAACTGGACCATAATGGGGTTTTTGAGGTTGTTGATAAGTATACCCAGGGTATGGTTGATACTAATATTCCAGGCTCTGCATAGCAAGAATGAATTGGTATTGTCCCCGGTATGGTTGATAAGTAAATTGAGGTTGACTTGTGACAACCGTACTAGGCCAAGGTTGTCCTGCAGGCATTAAAACCGGAGTCTGGATTGTAGGTCCGGACTGAGGTAAAGTGGCCTGAGGAGTTGATACAGGAGCAGTAGAAACTAGAGCTGCTGATACTCCGGAAATAGGTGGGGTGGATTGAATAGAGGCCGCGGTAGTTGCAGCAGACGTTTGGGGCAGAGTTCGAGGTGAACTAGGCCCAGGCTGATGAACTACCCCAGGTGTAGAAGTTTGAGTAGTAGGCTGGACAGGTTGTTGGGGTGAACCAGAAACCAATGGTTGTCCAGATTGAGATGACAACTACACACTGGGTTGCAAATTCTATTGATCCCACACCACGTTCATTCTGGGGTATGCACCCATAACAGGTTGAGCATATTGAGGACCAAAACCAGGTTGAGTGTAAGGTTTATAATTATACGGTACATTTCCCATTCCTGGAACAAATGATTGACCTAAAGGTGGTTGGAAACCTTGATGTTGGTATTGACCTTAAGGTTGGTACTGACCTTGAGGTTGGTACTGACCTTGCGGTTGGTACTGACCTTGAGGCGGGTACTGACCTTGAGGCACATATTGAAACTGAGGTTGACCTTGAGGTACATATTGGTACTGGGGTCGACCTTGAGGAAAATACTATCCCGTAGGGATGTACTTTCCTTGAGGTTGCCCCCCAGGCGGTAATGGACTACCTTGAGGTTTCCCCCCAAGCGGTATTTGAGTACCTTGCGGCTGCCCCCTAGGCGGTATTGAACTACCTTGAGGTTGCAGGTTAGGAGTAGTACCATACATCATAAGAATTTCTTCGACACTTAACGGTTTAGTTCCGCTATTACTAGGAGATACTACATATTCGATGGGTTGAGGAGATGCTCCTGAAAATGTACCAGATAAAGAATGATACCCAGGAGGAACAGAAGGAATGCCATGTAAAAAAGTTTCTGGCGTCTGAGAAAACAAGGATGACTGTCTCGACATATTCAAAGGAGGATAATAACCTTTGGGTGTTGGAGGGAAAGGAAATCGAGGTGGTGAAGACGCGAGACCTGGATTTTCTAAAAAGGTGGTCAGTGAAATATACCAAGCATCACGTCTAATGGGACTGTAGAAAATGGATTCACACTCCCTAAGTTCGATAGCTGGTTGATTTTCGGGATATTTATACCTTTGTCCGGACTTACAAGTTCTTCTATGGAAATTAGTCTAGAAGGAAGATTCTGGGTAATGATACTTTCTACCCTGGGTGAACTAGGACCACTAGAAACAAGAGAAGCAAATCCCGAAGATGGAGTAGCAGCAGGTTCAGTTTCAGGTTCAGAGATTTCAGGCTCTTCGGCTAATGAACTAGTAGGAGTAATACTACCAGTAACTTCGGAAAATGAAATAAGTTCAGAAATATGTTCTGTTGCTTGAACTAGATAATCAGGATGTATGATTAATGAAGACTCTCCGGCCTCTGGTGACCCAACTCTACTTTCACTAGGTGTGACAAGAGCTCGCATCCCTTCAAGTTGGCTTGGTGTAAATTCGGGAGGCTACCCCCGAAGTCGAGGGATTGTCTCGGTAATTCAGCCACGATTAATTATTTAATTGCTTCACACGAAAACAAATAAAATCTCAAGAAACCCACCTAAAGTCTCTAAAGAACCAAAGAATTTGAAGCACATGCCTAATAAATCTAAGAGATCAAACCACACACAAACAGTATTTTCCATATTGAAATCACTAGTTGGTGATGAAATCCAATGTTACAGAATTCAATATAGAAATGGTGGTTGCAATAGTTACCCCGACAACCTACTCAATGAAATAGACTAGCACAAATTTCTCCACTATAACCGTCTCGAGTGAAGATAACCCCCTAGAGAGTCCAAGTGAGTCTAGTCGACGTCTGCTCCAGGTACAGTGGGATCTTCCCTCCACCGTAACCTAGGAAAGAATCCTATAGATTATGGCCACTAAGGTTACCAACGGAAACAAATATACCTGGGGGAATAGTCTACGATCTGATACGCACGCAAGGGCAGAGTAACAAGCTCAATCCCCTTGAAGGCTCCTTGACATAATCTAAGGTTTACCAACAAGTGACCCCAGGCTCCTCGACAATGGTAAATTCGAGCTTTACCATTTTTAATACGTGAATATCTTCTATCATTCCCAATGAGGAAGGATTGGTTCCCACACTGGTTCATATATGATCTCATGCTTCTCCTTTAAGAGGAGCTTTCTAGACCAGAGATGTAACAATTGGAATTTCTCCCTACCGCAAGATCTACTACTTGTTTGTTTGAACTATCTTGGAGAGTTAATTACTCCCTACTCCAAGATACTATCCTAAGCTATGTTAGTGAAAAGATCCCTAGAAAATAAAAAGATTGCTATATGGATTTTAATTAAGCGTTAATTTTATTGGCTATTTCTTAAGTCAATGGGTGTGGAGATGAAACTTTATGGTGTGAAGACTCGACTCCAAAACACTAAAAAAATGCACCTAAGATGATAAACAATTCCTTTTCCTTCTCAATGAATTTCTAGCTAAGGAAGAGTTGAAAATGCAATGCTTTGAAAATCAAATCTTTCTCTTAACATACAACTGAAAGGAAAACTTTTTGTCTTTTTCAAAGAACTTTAAAAACGAGACTACTAATCATACTCACGGAAAATCCCTTTTCTTTTCAACAATCAAAAACTACAAGAACAAACAATTCTTTTAAGGGAGCTTTTAAGATTTCTAGAAAAACTCGAAAAACTATTGAAAACAAATTTTTCTACAAGCTTTTATAATTTCTATGAAAAACTCAAAACTATAATCTAATCTTGAGATATGAACAAAAATGGATTGAAAAGAAACTTAAAATGTTTTTGAGGATGCTTAACTTAGTTTTTCAGCTAACTAAGGATCAATTTGTTCAGTTCAACAAACTAATCAAAAACACCCAATTATGTTTTAATAAAAAATGAAATTCCAAACTTTCAATCAAGTTTAATCAAAGTTTTGCAAAAGAGAAAAATGGGATCTAGCTCTCTTCAAGGATAGATTTCATAAACTAGTCAAACTCAGCAAGAAGACTAGAGATACCAGGGTGATCTAAGGCTCTAAGGCTTCCGATCTCTGAGCTATTACAAAGACCAAGGAAAAATCAATCCAACAGGAAAAACTTCTAGAAAATCACTTCAAACGAGAATGCCAATGAAAACTAACTCACAAGGAACTTTTGGCAAGACAAGTGCATATCTGGGCATAAACTAACAGCTATGGATAAAAACTAAACCTAATTGGGCAGATGGATCTTAGGTTTTTCAAACTTTTGACAGGGTCCGTAGGCTCCCAGTAGAACCAGGTGTGATACCGCTCTGTGTTATACTATAACAGTGCGAACAAGTCCGCACTATACCTAACTCAGAAGGTGCGGTCCCCTTTCAAAAATCTAAAAAATAAAATTCAAACCAGGATCTAACAAGTACCAAATCCCACACACATCAAGGCAAAATCAGAAAACAAAACTCAAGTTTCTCAAGTCAAAGCAAAGACAAATCAAAAACCAAAACCAGTCCCCAGTGGAGTTGCCAATTTGTTGGCCGGATAAATCGTTCTTGCGGACAAGACCGATCTCCCTAGTATTGAATGATATCTAGAAATAAGCAGCACAAGAAAATCTACTTTTCTCTAAACATGTTTCAATTCATAAATGAAAACTAAGAGGTGTAATAGACCCTACCTCGGTCCAACGCTTGTTTGTGGCAGCTTTGTTTCAACAGCTTCAAACAGTTCCCTTTTAATAACCTACATACACAAACAAACACACATTAAAGAACACCTACATAGATACTATAATAAAACATGTTCATTATGAACATCAAGGAGCTCATAAAATAAACCATTAGAGACAGTTCATTGAGAAAAACAAACTTGATTGTATTAACTTTATGAATAAAAGAACCTTACAACCTTTGCCTTGATGTTGCACAAGCTCTTTCCAGGGTCCAGTAGGAATCTCCTCTACTTTACAAGCCTCACTCACTTCCCAAATGAAATGAAAGGTATGTGATCTCTCCTCTCACAAGCTCAAAAAAGAAGTCTAATTTCCAGCAGCATTTACCCTCAAGAATCTTCAGCTTTCAACCTCCCTACAACCAGCTCAATGCCTGAATTTATAGTGCAAATGGAGGAGGTTGCAGGTCCACCATTGAAGGGATAAGTTCCTCCTTCAATGGGATAAGCACCTCATATCATGGAGTTAGCTCCCTTAGTTATGGAATGGATGAACCAAGGTGGAGCGGACTTGCCAGCGTAATATTCCTTCTAGATGTGTCTAGAAGTGACCCAAGATGAGTTTTTAAGAATGAACTCATGCCTTTTTAACTTTTACAGGGGTTTGCACCCATTACTCAATAAACAGAGCGGTCAGGTTCGCAGGAAGCATGACCATTAGGTGCGGCACCGCAGGCAATGCTAGGAGAAAGTGCGAAACCAGGATTTGAGATATTTTTAAGGTCTTTCTCCCATTTTCAAGGCTTGACATGAAGGGCTGAGGTTTAAGACTTGCAAAGGAGGTATGTATGAGTATTTATACACTCACAAAAACTGTAGAAAGTCATGGTGAAAATTTTGTGTGTAACAGATTGCCCCCTAAAGTGCGAAGTCTGTAGTAGATGATGATGGTTTTTGATCATCTAAGAAGAGTGAAGGACTTTATCATTTCAAGGATTTCTCTGTGGATACCGCGATTGAACCTGTAAAAACATTCAATGAAAAATATATATATGTGAACATATCATCGCTGAGGTAGGCATTCCCATACTCAGATCAAAACTGACTAAGAACTATCTAAAAACTGCTCTGATACAAGAATGATTTTGTATTACATCACAAGTAGGAACACATGGATACAGTATGGACGCAGCCATCTGTTTATGAATAGTCCACTATATAATGATAACAAAATTCTTCACAGCCTGGATGGTGGAAATTAGATCCAGAGTCTTCATTTCTACTTTCTGAACTAGTACGATTCTACCCATGTGAATGAATGTGTTGAAGTCGAACATGGGAGAAACCACTTGATTACCAGTCAATGATGTAAACTGTTAACAAGTGTGAGAGGAACCACCAATAATGTCAATGGCCCTCAAAGTACCTAGTACAATCCATGAGATGTGAGTGAATGAGGCAATGTCGAACATGTCACGGAATCCTTTGATCGAAGGTCAATGATGCAACCTGTCGTCAAAGGCGAGAAACCTGTCATTGAGGCATGTAGATTCCAAGGTACTGATGATTTCTAGATCATCTTTCTAGATAATGAGTTGGAGTCGATAGAAAGCGATCCATCATAGGCAAGCCCATAACACGAAATCATAGATCAAGTCTGAAGAAATATATTTAGCAAGAACTAAGTCAGGGGTGGTCAATGATGGATGGCAAATATTTTGCAGGTGAATGGTTTATTTGCACAGACCTCTTGAACACGTAATGACACAACAGATGGCTTGGTGACACTTGACCCAAAGTTAATACCCAGAAATTGGATGAAGACTTTCAAAGTGGTTTGATTAACTATTAGGTAAAGGATTTCCCAACCCAGGTGGATAAAAGTGTTGTGTTCAAGAGTGATGGAAAGTTTTTTCAAACACAGAGTACAAGAAACAGGTTCATTTTTCTCGTTTTCCCCCACCATTTCTGGCAAGTACCTCTTTATTTTTGACAAGCTTGAGGAGGATAACATTTGCTTTGTTATAATCTCATCCTTCGGATGAGTCCAACTTAGTTTAGATTCGAACCCTAAGAAGGAGTGGTCTGTTCCTATTTGTAATTGAACAGGTCCTTTACTGTAAAATTTTAACGAATCCAGTATAGGAGAAACTCGGTGTTTTTCAATTTTAGGGAGTCAGAAGAAAAACTTAAGAAAACTCCATGGTTGTCCTTTTTTGTAAATTTGTGTCTCCCAAGCTCGAAAAAGTATAAAATAATACTTGAGAGAACCGCTTGATCATTACGAGCAAGGAGTACTTTTCATGATTAGTGCCTTCAATCTGAAAAAGTAAAAAAGTGATCGAAAACACGTCGTTTTGTTACCAATATCGAACTTGAAACGACAAAAGTCCGACAATCTTTTCATGTTTGTATGGTCGGAAAAGAGTTGTAAAGGACCGTCTTTGTAATTCCGTTCGAACGAGTCTACAAAGAAACACTCAGCAATCTTTTCATTTTTTATGAGTCCGAAAAGAGCTTAAAGAGGACTCCTATGTGTTTTTTGTTGAAAATGATCAATTTCACATGTATCCCCAATATTCTGCACAAAAACTGCAAACATTACTCATATCTTTTTAAAAATAATAAAAATGCACCAAAATGACCTTTTCAAAGTGAAAAATAAATAAATTTTAAGTTATTTATTCAAAAAATCTTATAAAAAGGGCTTTTACAAGTTCATTTTTACCGTTTACCTTTGGAGTAAAAAGTAAGAGCTTTTGGTAAAAAACTTCGCGTGGAGATTGCACAAAATCCGACTGCTGGAATTGAGAACCGTCTTCTCCACGTAATCCACAATGTCCCTGACTTGCATTTCATCCGTTTGAAATTTCGTTTTAGGGTTTAGATTTTGATTTTTGGAGGAAATTTAGGGCAAAAAATCGCCCGCGGTGGTTGCGCAGGGGCGCCATGTGGCCCCTACGCACCCTGACTTTTTTGTGCACATCGAAAAGTTGGGGTGCCACACCTCGCCTTAAGGAGAAGTGCACACCTACGCACTGTCTCTAAAGGGATGGGTGCGAACCCCACAGAATGCGGATTTTGAACCCTAGTTTTTCCATTTTTGACCCATATAATTTTGGAATGAAATTTCTAATCCACCTATTTTGCAATGTAGGTACACAATACGCTTGTTTGGCGGGAAAGAGAGCATGAGGACATGGATCAGGCTGCACTACTCCATCCGCCTTCATTACAGGCATTGGGAGCATGCGTGCTTTTCAAATTTTGGACCATACCTGGCATGAGGGCACAGGTAGACTTTTTACAATGGCTGGTGAACAGGTGGAGCATTCAGGACCAGTGCTTCATTATTGGCGGCAACTGGCTCGAAATCGAGTCGGATGACATATATTTTTTGACTGGCTTGCCAAAGAGAGGCGAGCAATTATCTATGTTCGGATCTAGGCCAGGTGGCCAATCTGTCGCTAGTCTCCGACTAGAGTTCTGTAATAACCAGGATCCGGACAAACGGATAGATGTGAAGACCATCTCCCGCCCTGAACTGAAAGTCATTGCTTTTACTGTTACAAGACTCTGCAGGAGCGCAACATTGCATCTAGCTACAAGCTCCCAGATGCCCATGGCAGTGGACTGCTTCCGAGGCACAATTTTCAACTGGTGCAATGCTGTATTGGCCAATGTGAAGGGCCAATTGAATAGGGCGAAGAATGGGTAGCTAAAGAACTTTGGTTATGGTTATTTAGTTGTTAGCTTTGCCATAGAGAGGGTACCGATGCTGGTTCCACAACAACTCACTGTTGAGGCTGGACTTCCCCGAGATCCTCGGGTTATGCGATGGGTTGCAGTTATGGCCCGTCATCCAAATGAGGGTTCTAAGATTGTTCGAGTCACCCCAGAGTACTTGCGTTGGTTAGAGAACCAACTTTTTATTATTCAGGATTTTCCATACGCTGGGATGGATTATCGCGGTGATCCCGATATGACTCTTCCACCAGGAGAGCAATGGGATGACAGAGGTAAAAATTGTTTTTCAACATTTTAATTTTATATGTATGTTTTTGTATTTTCAATAATCGTCCCAAAACTAATAGTAAAAGTTTTAAATGCAGATGTGGGTCCATGATGACTAGCCGCTCTCCAACCTTATGATCAGAGACAACCAGCTGCCGCAACACCGGCCCCACAAGACCAGACAACAGAGACCTTGGCTGAGTTGGAGAGTCATCTAGAGCGCTTGACCACAGATATTCCAGAGACCAACATAGATGACATTCCACTTCAGCTTCAGCGCTATGTGATTGGGGTCCCAGGACCTTTTAGGAGGTTCCTCTATAGGGTGGCCCGAGCAGTGGTGTCTTATCGAGATCATCACCAGTGATAGGATGATTGATTTGTAGAACCATTTTTGATATGACATTTGATACTATCATTTTTGCCGATCATAAGGTGTTTTTCAACCTATGATCGAGGATGATGTATATTTTGACACACTCTTATGCTATGCTATGCTATGCTATTACTATGATTATATTTCAAAACATGTTTATGAGATGTTTTTAAATTTACTGTTTGATTCAATGCAAATGCCGATTTAACATTCGAAAAGCAATTGCATCTGCTAATGTATTTAAATATCTTGGAATGTGCTGATATTCTATGTAATTAAATTCTCGTTCCAAGAGACGGACTCTAAAAAATAATCGTAATAATACTGGATTTCTAATGGCATAAACTCGATTAAGCTGTAATACAACGAGTTTCGAATCTAAATTAACAATTAGACTTCGAATTCCAAATGAGATGGATTCAAATAATAATTCAATCACTGCACTGTATTCTGCAATGTTGTTTGTTGTTTGACTGAGGCTTACCCCGTGCATAGATACTAACTCGTTAGAGGGTGAATATATAACCCAGGTTGCGGAAGAGATGTTCAGTGTACTACGACAAGCGCCATCAACGAAACCGATGTATGTTTGGAGAGGCGTCGACATCTGCAATATCAAGAGTAAAATCAAGATAAGCAAGACTAATAATGAAAAACACTCTCTAAAGTAAAGCACACATCTTTAATGTACGAACACACCGACGTAGAAAAAACTAATCTAATGAAATCTCCATGCTATCCGTTTAAGCATAATATCGCTTTAGATAAAGCCCATTCCTAGGTTTACCTAAAGAGACACCGTCAAAATCTTCTAGCTCATAGGTCCCTTTCGCCAGCTTTCGCTTGACAATGTATGGACCATGCCACATGGGTACAAATTTTCCAGCCCCTAGCTTATCGTTTTCTTGATCGTGAAGTAAAACTAGGTCGCCTTCTGAAAAATTGCGGGGTGTAACATTTCAATCATACTGAGCTTTGATCCATTTGGTATGAGTTTCGACAGCTAATGCAACATTGCATCGATTCTCATCTAATTGAGCTAAGTATAATAAATGTTTTTCCTCTTCGGAAGTGGCTGGTAATAATTACACGACAATTTGTAATGATGGGATTTCGCATTCAATGGGAAATACTGCCTCTAAACTGTAAACCAGCTGAAAGGGAGTAAAACCTGTTGATGTTTTGACTGAGGTTCGGTATGCCCAAAGCGTTGAAAATAACATGTTGTGCCAATTCGACCGATGAATCCCAATGATTCATCCGATCATGATGACTAGAACTTTGTTGACTGTTCAACCAGACCATTTGCCTATGGGTAATATGGAGTGGAACTATCATGACGGAGGCCAAGCTGATCTGTAAGTTCGGTCATCATGATGTTTCGAAAATGACTCCCATGGTCAGTGATAATTGCTTGGGGGACACCAAACCTAGCAATTATATGATTGAAAACGACAATCACAGCAGTTTTGCCGTCTAGCAAAAGTGTAGGCATCGCCTCGGCCCACTTGGTAAAATAATCTACCGCAAGGATGATATACGCATGCCCCCTGGCCGAGTGAGGGTTACATGTAATAAAATCGATACCCCATTTTGTGAATGGACCAACGACAATGATAGGGTGGAGAGGAGCAGGAGGAGTGCACATCTTACGATAAAAAATTTGGCAGTTGTGGCATTTCTAGACCCAAGGATCATCAAGAAGAATGGATTCTGATGAAATCATATGAATGGTTGCGAAAGGAGACTGTACGCTGGGAGGAGGAAAGGAAAAAGTTCCGAGTAAACCCAAATCTTTAACTAATCCTACTCCAACATCCTTATAAGGGATAGCGGTTTTCCAACATGTTGAATACTCTCAGCAGAGGATGGGTTAGACGAGAAATAAGTTAACTGATCTATTGTTACAATCTTTCCGTTATGTGGGAACTTAATAAGCCGAAAGACTGATGAAACAACAACAGTGATGGCGTAAGACCAGCTACAACCCAAAAGAAGGTTGTAATCTAGAGGGGCATCAACCACCTCCACATCTAGGTTAACGGTTTTTCCTTCAACCCCTATAGGCAAGTCCTGTAGAATGCCATAAGGATGAAACCCTCGGCCATCAAAGGCATTTAGTATTGTCGGGGATTGATTAAATGTAGGAGAACCAAGGGTTTTCCAACACTGTATCGACATAATACACGTGGAAGCTCCTTCATCAATCACAGTCCTAAAACAAGGTCTGTTTTTGACTAACACTAAATCTGTAAATCCATTTGATGAGGAAGACGAGGTGTACTATTTTCTAAATCGAAGACTATGAGGTTTGAGTCCTGAAGATCAATAGCTCCTATAGCCGACAGTAGCATTTTACGCTGTGCTGGACATGATTGCAGCACTTTCAAAGCCGACATTGCTGAAGGTGAAACAACTAAATCTTCAACAATGTTACAGTTCTGAGCAGCTCCCGTATGTGGATTGAAAGCTGACTTTTGAAGTATACCCTTAGCGGGCGGTTTGATTACTAAGTCGGGATTGGGTTTCTCGATATGTAGTGGATCGGAACCAGACGGAGCTGAGGTTGATGGATTGGAATTAGAAGATTCGGCTTCCTTTCCACCAAAAGGACTTTTACTCCCGTAATCTTGCGATCGTGTCACAATCCTTACATGTGACATCATCATTATGGGTTCTTTCGAGGCATTAGAGGAAGAGCCTATCATTTTACTGTCTTGATTTGAAAAAGGATCCTTCAAAACAGCGGGTGTTTGCGAACCTTTGACGATTTTCGCAACCTCAGCACGATGTGGACAATCCCTTGTAAAGTGCTCCTCATCGCAGATGAGACAAGGATATCGATGTTTTCGTTTCTCGTCAATAGATTCAGGTTTCTCGGATTTCTCCTTTGAGTTCTACTTGTTCTTCTTCTTACCTTTCTTCTTGCTATTGGATTTTGATTTGATCGTGGATGATTCTATGACATGAACATCGGCAGAGATTTCAGGTGAAGACTCTCCTTTAGGGGAATCTGGTAAAGTTATTATGGGAGAATAATTCTTGGATGATTTCTTCTTACTTTTGGTATTAACAATACCAATCATACCGTCAGCGGCATGAGACCCTGAGGGAGGTGCAGCTATTTGATTTTGTTTCAGAAGGTCGGGGATTTTCTCATGCAACGTACCTGACTGCTTATAAACTAAGTCAAGGTACTAAGCTTGAGCAATTACTTGCTCTTCTGTAACTACCCCTGCCTTAGCGACAATAGGCTCTAGTGCCTCCTTCCTTCTCCTATTGTGTCATATTTGTAAATCCTTGAATCCTATCCCAAGTTGTTCTTAAGGGGGGATGTTAGGATATTCTGACACGTAGGAATAGTTAAGTATAACTTGGTCT
>APFE030903465.1:0-39342 GCA_000404065.3 Pinus taeda | reverse complement strand
TTTCTGGCTCTGTTCTCTGTTGGCATTAATTCTGGATTTTTTCTTTCTATGTAGTCTATTTATTTTTCGATCTTTAACCCTGCTCTGTTTTTTATGAAGACCCTGTTTCTTTCATCAATTGCAATTGTAAGAATTTCGATGTGGATGGCTGTCTTTCATTTGGGTTTTTGTGTTTTGTATCTTTTGATCTGAAGGTCAGCGAGAAGGGATGCATGGATGAAAGAAAGAAAGTCAATGTCATGAAGGGATGTATTTAGAGTGCAGAAAGGTAACAAGAGAGCTATAATACTGATATTGTATGTTTCTTGTATTTATTTGTTTCTTTGGTTTTGTTTGCGTAGATTGAAGTAGAATTTTTAACTCGACTGGCCTAATGTTAATGTTTTTAAATATTTATTCTTTGTTATTTCTCTATGGATCTCATTAATCGCTTAAGTCTGCTATGTAGTTCAATCTTTTTTCTGTCTTCTTAGTCTGCTCGCAATCCCGTTAATTACTTTTAATCTTTAGTTTTATTTTGATCTTGTGGCTCTGTTCTCTATTGGTATTGATTCTGGCTCTGTTCCTTCCATGTAGTTTTCGATCTTTAACCTTGCTCTGTTCTTTCTATGTAGTTTTCTTTAACCTAACTACTGGTAAGTTTCTTTCATCATGAATGATAGTAATTTTATGTTTCTTGAATTAAAATAGTTGAATTAGAGAAACCTCACTTACAACTATATTTCCTCTGAGCTTCTCTGAAAGCAAAACCGAGTCCGTTCATCTCAGTTTTATTATTCCATCTCCCTTACAACTATATTTCCTCTGATCTTCTCTCAAAGCAAAACCCAGTCCGTTTATCTCAGTTTTATTATTCCATTTTCCTTCTGGTTTCCTTGGCTCTATAGTTTCTTCTTAATTCATTTCAACCGTTATAATCTCATTGAATCAAAGATATTTGCTCGATCCGTTTCATTGTTTTGTGCTGCATCATATGAAGCAGAGCAATACAAACCTCCATGGGCTTCAGTTACAATTACAGTTCTATTTCCTCTGAGCCAATATTCCTCTCCAAAGTATTAAGGGGATTTGTTCCATTGTTTCATGTTGCATCGTGTGACACAGAGCAATTACAATTACAGTTCTATTTTCTCTGAGCTTTACTCTCAAAACAAACCCCAATCTTGTAATTTCAGCGAGTATTCCTAAGTTTCTATTTTAGTTTCTAAGGATTAAACCTGGAATTTTATACTCCGCAAATTTCAGCAAGATATTCCTAACTATTTAGAAAATAATAGCCAATGATTTGCAAAGAGGTGTTCTATATAACTAGGCAGCGAAGAAATTATGAGTCAATGTGAGTAACAATAATGAATAATTCCCCACATCTAAAATTTAAGTATAAATAAAATCTTTTGCATAATGACTTTTCTTTCATGTTTTTTGAAAAGTGTCCTCAGGATTTTGATTCTATAGATTATATTATTCCATAATTCTTTAATTGTTTTCCAAATAGAAGTAATTTAGAATATTTATAAATTAATAAAATAGTAAACATTGTCCTTGGAGCTAGATTAGGAGAAGAAAATACAGAACTTGGAGAATCCCATAAATACATTGAAGAATAATTTGATTTTATCTAATAATTATTTTTTTCTAGCCTTCTAGTAACTAGAATGTCAAACCACAACAAGAATAAGGTATAGACTATCTTCAATTAATATTTTCAGTATTTTAGGTTAAATATCTCAAAGCCACCTGCCTTTACTCAGTCATAGATGTAATTTGTATCCATCCTCTAATCTCTGCTCTCCATGGAAACCTAATCCTTTCATTTCAGTTTTCATTATGTTAATATATTTAACACTGTAATGATTTAGTTTCATGACAATGGTTTTTACTGATTTTTTTAGCTGCAGTGAATTTATTATAATAATTTTATTCATCCGATTTGTATCTCACTCATTTCAGATTAATACATTTATTCATTGATTTAGTTTATTTCTATGAAAGTTTGTGGTTTTATTTAAATTGGTTTCTTACTTTTATAGTTATATCTCTGAGTTTTCTGTGTCAATTAAAAATATAGTTGACTTAACCTATGCCTCTCATAATCAGTTTTGGATGGGCCCTCCAATTATATTTTTATATTTTACAAATATATTTTTAATTTAGAAAAATGCTTTTTGTTTATGTCTTATAATGTATGGTACATTTAAATTTTTAGATTATTGAATTTGTCTAAATAAATTTCAATTATATTTCTATATTTTACAAATATGTTTTTCATTTAGGAATATGTTTTTTATTTATATATTATAACTTACTTTACATCCTCTTCTTACATTAGCATCGTGGTTAAATTCAATGTATTTTAAATTGTATATTCATACATTTAATTTATTTTAACTAAATTTTGTTATATTTAATTTTTTATTAATGATATTTAATTTAATTTGTTTTTGAATGATTTCTTTATTAATGTTGTCTAGTTTAATTTAATTTTTAAAATGATTTTCAAATTTAAATATTTAATATGTTATTCAAGTTCTGCACTATATTTATTAATGGTACAATGATGTATGATATATATTTTTAATTAAAATAACATAATGTATAAAGAAAATTGTTTGAATTTATATAATATAAAGTGATAATGCTGTTAAATTTAAATTGTAACATAAATATTTTATAAGATTGCTTTTGAATATATTTTATTAAGATTTTCAACTACAAGATGTATATATATAAACTCTTAGGAATCTACATTTATGTTAGACTAGGCAAGACTAAGCTATAGTGGGCTAGGATAGACTAAATTAGGCTAGGATACACAAGGATAGAATAAGTTTAAGCTAGGGTAGGGTGGGCTAGACAAAAATAGGATAGGCTAGGGTAAGCTAGAGTAGGTTAGGCTAGGCTAATATAGAGTAGACTAAGGTAAGTTAGAGTATCCTAGCATGGGCTACTAAATAATAGGCTAGGCTAGGTTTCGCTAGGTTAGGTTAGGTTAGTTTAGGTTATGCTAGGCTAAGGTAGGCTAGGTTAGGTTAGGTTAGGCTAGGGTAGCTTAGGTTAGTCTAAGCTAGCTTAGATTAGGTTAGATTAGGTTAGGTTAGGCTAGGCTATAGTAGGGTAGGTTAGTATAGGTAGTTAGGTTAGTCTAGGCTAGAGTAGGTTAGGCTAGATAAGGCTAGGCTAGGCTAGAGTAGGCTAGGCTAGGCTAGGCTAGAGTAAGCTAAGGTAGGCTAGAGTAGTCTAGGCTAGGCTACACTAGAGTAGGCTAGGTTAGGCTAGGAAATAGTAGGTTAGGCTATGCTAGGCTACGCTAGAGCAGGCTAGGCTAGGCTCAACTAGGTTAGAGTAAGTGAGAGTAGGCTAGGGTATGGTAGGTTAGAGTGGGCCAGGATAGGCTAGGCTAGGCTAGGCTAGGTTAAGCTTGGCTAGAATAAGTTAGGCTAGGCTAGCCCAAAGAAGGCTAGAGTAAGCTAGGCTAAGCTAGTGTAGGTAGAGTGGGCTATGCTAGGCTAAGTTAAAGTAGGTTAGGGTAGGTTAGGCTAAGTTAGGCTAGGCTAGGCTAGAGAAGGCTTGAGTAGGCCAGGCTAGAGTCGGTTAGGCTACGCTAGAGTAGGCTAGGCTAGTTTAGGCTAGGCTAGAGTAGGTGAGGCTAGGTTACGCTAGGCTAGACTAGTTTAGGGTGGGTTAGGCTAGGTTACGGTAGGTTAGGTTAGGCTAGGTTAAACTAGGTTAGGTTAGGCTAGAGGTGGCTAGAGTAAGCTAGGCTACGCTAGAATAGGCTACGGTAGGCTAGTTTAGGCTAGGCTAGAGTAGGTTAGGCTAAGTTAGGTTAGGCTAGAGTTGTTGAGGCTAGAGTAGAGTGGGGTAGGTTAAGCTAGTTTAAGCTATGCTAAAGTAGGCCAGAGTAAGTTAGTCTGGAGTAGGGTAGGTTAGGCTATAATAGGCTAGGTTAGACTAGGTTAGACTAGAGTAGGCTAGAGTAGGCAAGGATAGAGGAGTCTAGGCTAGGCTAGATTAGGCTAGAGCACACTAGAGTAGGTTAGGCTAAGCTAGCGTAGGCTAGGGTAGGTTAGATTACACTAGCTAGGGTAGGTTATGGTAGGCTACATTAGGCAAGGCTAGGCTACATTACGCTACGTTGGGCTAGGTTAGGCTACGTTGGGCTAGGTTAGGCAAGGGTAGGTTAGGCAAGGGTAGGTTAGGAAAGGTGAGGTAAGGTTAGGCTAGGTTAGGCTAGGATAGGCAAGGCTATGTTAGGCTAGGTTAGACAAAGCTAGGCTAGGGAAGGTTAGGTTAGGTTAGGTTAGGCTAGGTTAGGCTAGGCTAGGTTAGGCTAGGTTAGGTTAGGCTAGGGTAGGCTAGAGTAGGCTAGGCTAAGCTAGCTTAGGTAGAGTGGGCTAGGCTAGGCTATATTAGAGTAGGTTGGGGCAGGTTAGGCTAAGTTAGGCTAGGCTACGCTAGAGAAGGCTATAGTAGGCTAGCCTAGAGTCGGTTAGGCTAGGCTAGAGTAGGCTAGGCTAGTTTAGGCTAGGCTAGAGTAGGTGAGGGTTTGTTGGGCTAGGATAGAGTAGTTTAGGGTGGGTTAGGCTAGGTTAGACTAGGCTAGAATAGGTTAGGCTAGGTTAGATTAGGTTAGGTTAGTCTAGAGGAGGCTAGAGTAGGCTAGGCTACACTAGAATAGGCTAGGGTAGGCTATTTTAGGCCAGGCTCGGTTAGGCTATGGTAGCTTAGGTTAGGCTAAGCTAACTTAGATTAGGTTAGGTTAGGCTAGGTTAGATTAGGTTAGCTTAGCTTAGGCTAGGTTAGGCTAGGGTAGCTTAGGTTAGGCTAAGATAACTTAGATTAGGTTAGGTTAGGTTAGGCTAGGCTAGAGTAGGCTAGAGTAGGGTAGGTTATTTTAGGTAGCTAGGTTAGTATAGGCTAGAGTAGGTTAGGCTAGAGAAGGCTAGGTTAGGCTAGAGTAGGCTAGGCTAGGCTAGAGTAAGCTAGGGTATGCTAGAGTAGTCTAGGATAGGCTAGGCTAGAGTAGGCTAGGTTAAGCTAGGAAATAGTAGGTTAGGCCATGCTAGGCTACGCTAGAGTAGCCTAGGCTAGGATCGACTAGTTTAGAGTACATTAGAGTAGGCTAGGGTACGGTAGGTTATAGTGGGCTAGGAAAGGCTAGGCTATGCTAGGCTAGGCTAGAGTAGGCTAGGCTAGGCTAGGCTAGGTTAGGTTAAGCTAGGCTAGAATAAGTCAGGTTAGGCTAGCCCAGAGAAGGCTAGAGTAGGCTAGGCTAAGATAATGTAGGTAAAGTGGGCTAGGCTAGGCTAAGTTAGAGTATGTCAGGGCAGGTTAGGCTAAGTTAGGCCAGGCTAGGCTAGAGAAGGCTTGAGTAGGCTAGGCTAGAGTTGGTTAGGCTACACTAGAGTAGGCTAGGCTAGTTTAGGCTAGGCTAGAGTAGGTGAGGCTAGGTTAGGCTAAGCTAGAGTAGTTTAGGGTGGGTTAGGCTAGGATAGGCTAGGTTACGTTAGGCTAGAGTAGTTTAGGCTAGGTTAGACTAGGTTAGGTTAGGCTAGTTTAGGCTAGGCTATAGTAGGTTAGGCTAGAGTAGAGTAGGGTAGGTTAAGCTAGTTTAGGCTAGGCTAGAGTGGGGTAGATTAAGTTAAGCTATTGTAGGTTAGGTTAGGCTATAATAGGCTAGGTTAGACTACGTTAGACTAGAGTAAGCTAGTGTAGGCAAGGCTAGAGGAGTCTAGGCTAGGCTAGATTAGGCTAGAGCACGCTAGAGTAGGTTAGGCTAAGCTACTGTAGGCTAGGGTAGGTTAGATTACGCTTGCTGGGGTAGGTTATGCTAGGCTACGTTAGGCAAGGCTGGGCTACGTTGGGCTACGTTGGGCTAGGTTAGGCAAGGCTAGGTTAGGAAAGGTTAGGTAAGGTTAGGCTAGGTTAGGCTAGGGTAGGCTAGGATAGGCAAGGCTATGTTAGGCTAGGTTAGACAAAAGTAGGATAGGGAAGGTTAAGTTAGGTTAGGTTAGGTTAGGCTAGGTTAGGCTAGGCTAGGTTAGGCTAGGTTAGGTTAGGCCAGGTTAGGCTAGGTTAGGCTAGGTTAGCTTAGGCTAGGTTAGGCTAGGTTAGGATAGGCTAGTTTAGGTTAGGCTAGGGTAGGTTAGAGTAGGCTAGGCTAAGCTAGCGTAGGTAGAGTAAAATAGACTAGGCTAAGTTAGAGTAGGTTAGGGCAGGTTAAGCTAAGTTAGGCTAGGCTAGGCTAGAGAGTGCTTGAGTAGGCTAGGCTAGAGTCGGTTAGGCTATGCAAGAGTAGGGTAGGGTAGTTTAGGCTAGGCTAGAGTAGGTGAGGCTAGGTTAAGCTAGGCTAGAGTAGTTTAGGGTGGGTTAGGGTAGGTTAGACTTCGTTAGGTTAGGCTAGAGTAGGTTAGGCTAGGTTATATTAGGTTAGATTAGGCTAGAGTAGGTTAGGCTAGGGGAGGCTAGAGTAGGCTAGGCTACACTAGAATAGGCTAGGGTAGGCTACTTTAGGCCAGACTATAGTAGGTTAGGCTTGAGTAGGCTAGAGTAGTCAAGGCTAGAGGAGGCTAGGCAAGGATAGATTAGGCTAGCGCACGCTAGAGCAGGTTAAGCGTGCAGGTTAGGTTAAGCTAGCGTAGGCTAGGGTAGGTTAGATTGTGCTTGCTAGGGTAGGTTAGGCTAGGCTACGATAGGCAAGGTTAGGCTGCGTTAAGGAAGGCTAAGCTACGTTAGGCCACGCTGGGCTAGGTTAGGCAAGGCTAGGTTAGGAAATGTGAGGTTAGGTTAGGTTAGGTGAGGCTAGTTTAGGCTAGGTTAGGGAAGGTTATGTTAGGCTAGGTTAGGGAAGGTTATGCTAGGCTAGGGAAGGTTAGGTTAGGTTAGGCTAGGTTAGGCTACGCTAGGCTAGGCTAGGATAGGCTAGGTAAGGTTACTCTACTCTAGGTTAGGATAGGTTAGGTTAGCTAGGTTAGGTCAGGTTAGACTAGGTTAGGTTAGCTTAGGTTAGGCTAGCTTAGGTTAGGCTAGCCTAGTCTAGGTTAGGCTATATTATGTTAGGTTAGCTTAGCTAAGCATAGGTTAGGCTAGGTTAAGCTAGGTCAGGCTAGAGTAGGCTAGGTTAAGCTAGGTCAGGCTAGAGTAGGCTAGGTTAGGCTAGAGTAGGCTCGATTAGGCTAGGCTATGATAGAGTAGGGTAGGTTAGTTTAAGTTAGGTTAGGCTAGTCCAAGCTAGAATAGGTTAGGTTAGGGTACGAAAGAGTAGGTTAGGCTAGAGTATGCTAGGGAAGGATAGTTTAGGTTAGAGTAGGCTAGGGTGGGCTGGAGCAGTCTAGCCTAGGCTACGGTAGAGTAGGATAGGGTAGGCTGGAGTATTCTAGGCTAGGCTACAGTAGAGTAGGCTAAGGTGGGCTGGAGTAGTCTAGGATAGGCTACGGTAGAGTAGCCTATGGTGGGCTGGAGTAGTCTAGGCTAGGCTACGATAGAGTAGGCTAGGCTAGAGTAAGCTAGGCTAGGTTAGGCTAGGCTAGAATATGGGCTACACTAGGCTCACCAAGGTCCGAGTAGGGTCTACACTAGGTTAACTTAGGCTAGGCTAGAGTAGCATAGGGAAGGTTATGCCAGTTTAGGCTAGGTTAGGCTAGGGTAGGCTAGAGTAGAATAGGCTAGAGTAGGGTAGGTTAGGCTATAATAGGCTAGGTTAGAGTATGTTAGGCTAGAGTAGGCTAGGTTAGAGGAGGCTATGTTAGGCTAGGTTAGGATAGAGCGGGCTTGAGTAGGTTAGGCTAGGCTAGAGTAGGGTAGGGTAGGTTAGGTTAGGCTAGGCTAGGGAAGGTCCGTCTAGGCTATGTTACACAAGACTACATTAGGCTAGGTTAGGCAAGAACAAGTTAGGAAAGGTTAGGTTAGGTTAGGCGAGATTAGGCAAGGCTAGGCTAGGTTAGGCAAGGCTATGTTAGGCTAGGTTAGGTGAGGCTAGGCTAGAAAATTTTATTTTAGGTTAGGCTAGGTGAGGCTAAGCTAGGAAAGGTTAGTTTAGTCTATGTTACGCTAGGTTAGGTTAGGTTAGACTAGGCTGGGCTAGGTTAGGTTAGGCTAGCCTAGTTTAGGTTACGCTAGGTTTTGTTAGGTTAAGTTAGCTTAGCTTAGCTTAGCTTAGGTTAAGCCAGCCTAGGATAGAGTAGGCTAGGTTATGCTAGAGTAGGCTCGAGTAAGTTAGGCTGTGATACAATTGGGTAGGTTAGTTTAGGTTAGGCTAGGTTAGTCCATGCTAGAATAGTCTAGGTTAGGCTAGGTTACGGTAGGAGAGAGTGGGCTATGCTAGAGTGTAGGCTAGGCTAGGCTAGGTTAGGTTAGAGTATGCTAGTCTAGGGTAGGCTAAGGTAGGTGGGAGTAGTCTAAGCTAGAGTAGGGGCTACACTAAGTCCGCCTAGGTTAGAGTTGGCTAAAGTAGTCTAAGGGATAATCTGCTAGGCTAGAGTAGGGGCTACGCTAAATCCGCGTAGGTTAGAGTAGGCTAGAGTGCTCTAGGGTATAATAGGCTAGAGTAAGCTAGGCTAGGCTAGAATAGGATAAGCTAGGATAGAGTAGGTTAGGGTTGGCTAGGATAGAGTAAGCTAGAGTAGGCTAGAGTAGGTTGTGGTAGTCTAGGCTAATGTAAGCTAGGCTAGTCTAGAGTAGGCTAGAGTAAGCTAGGCTAGTCTAGGCTAAGAAAGGCTAGGCTTGGCTAGGGTAGGGTAGGAAAGGCTAGGTTAAGCTAGGCTAGAGCAGGTTACGCTACACTAGATTAGTCTAGGCTAGGCCATAGTAGTCTAGGGTCTAGGCTAGGCTAAGCTAGAACAAGCTAGTCTAGGCTAGGCTAGAGTAGGCTAGGCTAGTGTAGGCTAGGTCAAAGTAGGCTAGGCTAGCTATGGGTGGGTTAGACTCGGCTAGGCTAGGCTTGAGTAGTCTAGGCTAGGCTGGAGTAGGCTAGGCTAGAGTAGGCTAGTCTAGACTAGACTAGGCTAAAGTAGGTTAGGCTAGACTAGACTAGGCTAGGCTTTGCTAGGCTAGGAAAGTCTAGAGTAAGGTAGGCTAGGCTAGGTTAGACTAGGCAAGAGTAGGTTAGGCTAGATTAGGTTAGGCTAGGTTAGGCTAGAGTAGGCTAAAGTAGGCTAGAGTAGGTTAGGCTATGCTAGAGTAGGCTAGGCTAAGATAGTTTAGGCTAGGCTAGAGTAGGTTAGACTAGATTAGGCTAGAGTAGGTTAGGCTAGGATAGGCTGGCTAGAGTAGTTTAGGCTAGAGCAGAGTTGGGTAGGTTAGGTTAGGTTAGGCTAGGTAACATTATGCTAGAGTAGGCCAGAGTAAGCTAGGTTAGAGTAAGCTAGGCTAGAGTAGGTTAAACTATGCTTGAGTAGGCCAGACTAGGCTAGTTTAGTCTAGGATAAATTAGGTTAGGTTAGGTTAGGGGAGAGTAGGTTAGGCTAGGTTAGGCTAGGCTAGAGTAGTTTAGGTTAGCGTAGAGTAGGGTAGGTTAGTCTACATTGACTACGTACTTGTAGTCAATGTAGTGCCTCCAAGAAACATATTTCTTTCATAAAAAAAATCTCCATCTCTCCCCAAGTTTATATACTAAGTTAAGTTAACCCTTCAATATATTTTGAAGTCGCATGTGTAAACCCTGCAATTCTATTATAATCATACAATATAGAGGCTTGGAAATAGGTTATATTCATGCTTTAAGTTCAATAGTAAATTATATGTCACATTTTAACGGTAGTCTAGGAAACTCTTCTAGAAATGCATCAAGAAACTCTAACAATATTTGATGATGTTATATATCTTTTGAATATTTTTCTAGTTCATAGCAACTACCACATACATAAAACACCCTTGTCTAAGACCCATTTTCAGTTGTAAGGCTGAAAAGAATCTTAGAGTTGCTTATCTCTTGGTTCCTACCAAGATTCTCCTTTTCCCTAAGTCATCTACAAATTAAAGTAACTTACCTTGCATATCTAGAATTATTTCATGAGCTCCCAACCAATCCGTACCACGAAATTTAACATAGGATCCCAAGGCGGTAATATATGATAGCATCTAAGCACTGCATGCTCTCAAATTAATTTCGTAATATTTTAACAAGTGTTCTACTTCTTTTTAATAATTAAATTCATCTCAACCAATTTATAATGAATTTTCTTGCATTCCATTAAACCACATCTAAATAACGAATTTGGAGAAATAAAAATTTTACTGTCTTTTGGATAAATTAGTAAAGAAAATTTAATTCCATTTATTTTACCTACAATCCACAAGATTGTATATTGATGTTCTACTTCATAATTATTCACCATAACATGAATCCTATGTGTCTTATGTTAGGTTAATATTGACTCGCAAAGTAGTTTAGATAACTTTGTTTTGGTCATTGATGGATTTATCATTGGTGTTTTATGAGCCCATGCCAAGGGTGACCCATGGTATTTAATGTAATGAATCCTATTTAAAGGCTTGAAGAACTCCATAAAATGCCTCAAGTGGCCTAGTGTTTTGTCAACTCAATGGATAAGGTCGATATATATGTGTGTGTGTGTGTGTGTTTAGTTCTAATTTTCCCACTAAAGGGTTTCTAGGGTAAATATCGACTCTTTCCTACATGTGTACCATGAGCTTATTTCATTTCTCTAGTTACACTCCATTTTTAACATGTGGTATCTTAGCACAATTAGAGAAATAATATAAACACAAATGATTATACACATGGAAAAAATATACATAAGAGAATATTTAACTTGGACACACTTTACGAGGAAAGCCAACACTCGAGATATATATCTTTGTTACCATAATTCAAGCCAGCCAAGCTCTAAGCCACTTGAGGTATTTTACAGTGGATTCCTTCAAGCCTTAAAATAAGCTTAATCGCATCAAATATCCTGGGAAAATACCATGGGTTTCCCAATACCATGATCCTATAAACCACCAAAAATAATCATGTTAATGATCAAATCAAATATATTGCATATGCTAAGAATAAGTTGTGGACCTATGGAATACTAACGTAAGTCTATTGAGTGATCAATTATATATTAGTGTTCAAGGATGCTAGAAGGTATCATTAGTTGGATCATTGATGAGATCAAGAGAAAATACCAAAACCTCTTGTGTATGAGTTTGATATGGTTTTCATATCAATTATGCATAGCAATGGGAGGAACTAGAGAACATTATGGGGGTAATATCAGACGAAATAGGGACACTTTGTGTGAGGTGATTTCAATGTGTAGGGAATTTAGCCAAGTGGATGAATGCAAATTTGCGTCAGCATGGTTTGGCTCATCATGACTATGTAGAAGATTAGTTATGCCCCTTGAGGTCAACAATTATTGTAGTTTCCTCAGAGTTTTTAATTTGATAAGATCTAAGGTCTTAAACCACCCATAGGTGCAGGCATCAAAATATCATCACTACAGGAGGTGGAATGCTTTAGTAGCATCCATGAACGAAGTTATGTTAAACCTTGAAAATAACTCTCCAATTTAATAGGAGCTCCCAAGAACCTTTGGTTTCATAGTAGCATTAGTGGCTTTAATGGATTCCACTCAACTATTAAAGAAAGAACAAGAAATGAGAGTTATTGGAAAGGATAATTTACATTGACACACTAGGGGAGAATTCACTATCAAAGAAATTACACCTGCAAGTCTCCTAAATCAAATGCTCATATATTTTAGCACCAAGATGGAAAAAATTCATTAGGAATGATCAGTTACAAATTAATGGAGTTGGAGCTATTAGAGTTAGACAAAGGAATGTTTAGATATCACGCACTGGGACTTACTTGAGCATGGCATCAAAGATTCAAACCATACCATTCAAGGTTGTCATTGTGATTATAACAAACATCATTTCCTCCTACTAAAGAAATCATCCCTTAGTGTTAAACCTAATGAACCGATTTATCACATGAAATGATGGCTCATGGGTATGTGAACCATGGTAAATGAAACCTAGAAAAACATCACAAGGATTGACATGGAACATAGTAGAAGCACATGGATGTAGATTCGAATATAAAGAAATACTCAAATAAGGAGTTTTTTCTTCACCTTGTTGTATTTGGAGCAGAGAGGGATGTTGGTAAATAATATGGTAGATGTTTCTTGCAGCTCGTGGGTTCTCCCATAAAAAGGGAGTAGATTATGAGGAGACTTTTTCTCCTGTAGCCAAATATTCCTTTATTGAAGAAGTTCTTTCAATAGCTTTTGAGACAAGGTGGAACATCCACCAAATGGATGTGAAGATCACCTTCCTCAATGTCATCATTGAGGAAGAAGTCTATATCGAGCAACCATATGGGTTTGAAGTCCATGATAGAGAGACCTATGTATGTAGCTTTAATAAATCGCTATATGGACTCAAACAGGTACCCAAGGCATGGTATTCCAAGAGCGATAGCAATATGCAAAACATAGGCTTCACCAAGAGTGAGGTGGATCCCAACCTATACTTCTTGTTGATTCGGTCTAAGCCCCACATTTTAGTGTTGTATGTGGATGATATAATTCGAATAGGTGTAGAGAGATTGAGTGCATGTTGTATTTCAAATATAGCGTTAGAATTTGAGATGAGGGATATGAGGTTGATGCATCACTTTTTGGGAATTTGCAGCAAACAGGCGAGATCCTCCTTAGGCACAAACTTAAGAATTGTCTCCAGTGTTAAATTTGCACCCATCTTCGCTCCTATTGCCTTCACACTGGTAGCTTAAAATAGAGTTCATCTCTTGTGTCTTCAGCCAAAATCCCTCGCTTCATAGATTTTTGGTGCTTTGTGTGTTCTCTCCATAGTAAGCATACGAGCCTATCATTTTGTGTCTATTTTGCACACTTTGATCGTTCTCCCTCTCCATGAAACTACCAAAAGACTCTCTCCCTTTGCACCTCTGACATTTTTGGTTCACAAACTCCTTTCTTTCTTTGCCACATTCCACAAGAAAATGGGACAGTATGGGAGATCATCCTCCACTCAGGCTGCCCAGTCTGACTTCAATGTTGTCAGCACAAGGCATTTTATGGTTAGGTGGGTAGTAATGAAAATTAATAGATGTTGGTATGGGACTACCCATGGCACGCCATAGGATAACCAACCAGTGCACAAGAGGCCCTCAACAGGCACGGAACAGTGTATGGCATGCCTTCCCTCTAAGAGCTTTATGTATGTATGCTCTTCCCTTCAGCCTATCATCACTTTATTTCGACATAGATTTCGTATACATCCATAGTTCACAAAGTCATGCTAAAATACATGGGTTGTCAAGAAAAAGTGTTGTTACACTCATAACTGAGACTTCTTCATCACCTCGAAGCTCATATTTTTATAGTTATTCTGAAAGATTCTAGTTTCCTTGTGCTCCATAAGCCTAATAAATAAGAAATCATTTTGATAACCTTAATAATAGAAACCTTATTATCCTCTCTATGTATATGTTTTAGTTCCAAAAGACCCAAATCAACAAATACTCTAACTTCTACAACAATATATCTTAACATTTTCCAACTTGTGTTAACATTCTTTCTATGATTCACAAAATAATGAAAATACTTAGTGTTTTCATCTTCTTTAGGAATCCACAAGGCTCTACTTTAAGTACATGAATATTTTCGTTATTATTCAAAAACTTGATCATCGAAACCAACTACAACTAAACAAAGCTTCCAAATTATTTGTTAATTCTTGATCATACCCAATTTTATTTTGGTGTCTAAATCAAAAAACATTATTTTTTCCTTTCTAGATTGTTGGCGGAATGAACAAATACTAACTCACAAGTCCAATTAGCTTTTATGATTATTTTCATTTTTTTGGCTTTCCCGCCAGGGAATTTTAACGGGTCACTTTCTTGCAAATTTTAATTGCAAGAAGTTTCTAGTAGGCCAATTATATTTTATGATATCTATATAGTCATTTAGTAGTTAGATTGAATTTAAATGTTTTCCCACTATTTGTTCCAATCTTCTAGAGCAATGGCTGGTGAACAAATTAACCATGCCACGGAAGTCCACACCCACACCAACCCGCAACCCTTCATAAAAAAAAACAATAACTTCATTCCTAAAAATTATATTCAACTTTTTTGGCTATTTTGAGTAAACTCAATCTTAAACCTCTCTAGGCAAAGAATGCCTTGATTGACCAAAATCTTCTGTTCTCTTTAAAAAATGATAATAAATCATGATTGTTAATTTAGGTCTCAAGTAGATTTTTAAATACCTCTACTACAAAGTTTAGATTACCTACCATTCTAACATTATTTGCATAACACATTTAACAATAAATTTATGCTACTAGGTAAAACTTATTTAATTAAAATAACATGATGTATAGAATTTTACCATTTTATTGTGCAACATTAAACACTTAAACCATGCGAACTAAAAAATTTAATAAGTATATAACTAAGCTAACTAAAAGAGTTTAATAAATATTTAATTATTGGTCTTAAAAAAAATTCAAAATGATTTGTAAATATCACTATTATTATAAAAACGTGATTTGAATCAGAATCATGCTCAAATAATCATGCGAGTTAAAGTAGTTGAAAATTTAAATCATTGAAATTGTTGAATTCATTTCTTTCTATATGTAATTAACTACCCTGCACGATTTCAATCTTTATAATTGAAGATATATTTACTTATACAATAAGATAATAGTTGTTTGATGGTTATTTCTCTTCAATAGAGAGATTTACAGATATTATTGAAAAAAAATATTAAAACAGTAATAAAATTTTTATTAATTAATTTTATAAAAGCATAAAAAAAAAAGGAGTTTCAAAAAACTTGCACGAACGACTTTCCGTTTTTTAAAAAGTTGTATGAACGTTTGATGGATCAAAATTAAAAGAAAATTAAATCCTCCATTACCCTTTAATGGAGCAAAATTAAAAGAAAAGCTTTGGATCCTCCATTACATTGCCGCTTGAATGATTTTCATACCAATATAAATAATGGCCGCACCTTTTACCATTGTTTTCGATGTAGTAAATGTTTGAGCCCTTGTTTTTTCGAAGATTTACGGTCTTGTGTTTGTTTTTACGGTATTGTGTTTGTTTCAAGCATCAGGGGATCGGCAAATTCTTGCTCTTCCATTGTTTTTGTTTTCTCTGGTTTATTGCTCTGCCATTTTGGCTTTATTGTTTTCATTTTCTCTGGGTTTATTGCTGGGCGATTTGATTCAGTTATCGCGTATATATTTTTATTTGATTTGGCGGGCTTTTGTCTATTTTATTTTGTTTGCAGTGTTCTCTATTGGCATGTTAAATCTGATTATACAACTTTAAAATGTGGTTTGGTTTGGTTTACTGTGCGATCTTTTCAAATTCTTCAGTGAATTAGGGCTAAACAACATAAGCACGAATATTATAATTCTTATTTTCACTAGTTAATCAGCCGAATGATTTAGAGATGGTACGAAAGAAGTGGTACAGTTTGCCAAAGCGATAGCAATGTTTGTGCTCTGCATTGACCAGACAATTAAAAAAGCTCAGTCTGGAAATTTCAGGTATTTTCGATTGCAGTGGAGATTATTTTCGGTTGTTTCAAATCGTGTGTTAAAATTAGGCGCTCTTGAAATTTCTTAGATTATCCGTTCTTAATTTCCTAAGTGGTGTGAATATTTGGTTAAACTAATTTTAATTTTAATTTTAATATATTTCTTGAATTATTTGACATTATTCCTAATGAAATCGATGCTTTCTAATTTTCTGTTAAGATACGTTTAAATTAATTGAAATTTTGATAGGCTTATGATATTATTGGCCATGGTACCTGTAAAATGTTTGATTGGGCTCGACTTTGTCTTTTTTATTTTGTTTGCATGTTCTCTATTGGCATGTTAAATCTGTTTATGGAACTTTAAAATGTGGTTTGGTTTGGTTTATTGTGCGATTTTTTCAAATTCTTCAATGAATTAGAGCTAAACACAATAGGTAAGAATATTATAATTTTTATTTTCACTAGTTAATCAGCCGAATGATTTAGAGATGGTGCGAAAGAAGTGGCAGAGATTGAGAAAGCGATAGCAATATTTGTGCCCTGCGTTGACTAGCCCATTTAAAAAGCTCAATTGGTGAATTTCAGGTATTTTCCATTGCACAATTGAGATTATTTTTGGTCGTTTCAAATCTTGCGTTAAAATTAGAAGCTCCTGAAATTTCTTAGATGATCCGTGCTTAATTTTCTAGATTCTCTGAATCTATGGTTAAACTAATTTTATTTTTAATATTAATTTTAAGAAATTTCTTGAATTATTTGACATTATTCCTCATGAAATTGATGCTTTCTAATTTTTCCCTGCTGTGTTAAGATTCGTTTAAATTAATTTATATTTTGATAAACTTACTATATTTTTGGCCACCGTACCTGTAAAATGTTGAAAGAGAATTCAGTTTTCATGGCAGGGTGATATAATTGATGAAATTATTCTGCAGAATATGTTAAGACGTTTGTCGCATATTTTTGTGCAAGGATTCAATTCTGGATAAAGGATTTTTGTCTCTACCTTCTGTGGCTTTCTACTCTGCTTCCTGCACGATCGATGCCTCGACTTACGCTGTTGGCTCCACATAAATAAGTAGAATCTCCGGCCGCCTTTTCTGCTAAAAAAGGCAGGTCGATAGTTCTTGTGAAAATCCGATTAAATTAATTTTAATTTCAATAATTTAAATGACATCAGAAAGTTCATAGGCATTTGCAGTAGATTTATGTGAATGTAGTGATGAAAGTATTCTACACAATATTTGTTTCAATGATCTTTGTCTAGGGATTCAATTCTGTATAAAGAGTTGTTACCTCTACTTTCTACCGCTTACTCCAGTGCTTCCTCTGGGGCCAATGCCTCTGCAGCTTCCTGTGGTGCCTCGTCTAGGGGGCTCTAGTAAAACTAAGTCAACTGTTGCTCCACCTGCCTATGCCTACGCAGCTATATCTGATTTCATATATTCCACTGACCATAACTGATTGCTGGCAACGATAGCACTCAGGCATAGTGAAATGCTTTTAATATTGAATTTATAGGTTGAGAATCAGATATTATAAACGTTGAGCAGAAAAATGAATGAGAGATGATGAAGTTAATACCTCAATTAAAGAGATTGTGTTCTTAATTTAGAGAATATATATGTGAGAGAATTATGTTCTTAATTTAGAGAATATATATGTGAGAGAATTAATATTTGGTGGTATAATGTACAAAAATAATCACCAAAAGTTTGCCAATATATTCTAAGCAAATTCGATTGCTCTCCTTCAACTACGTATAAAGATATCAGACCTTGTAGACTGAGCTTTTTCTAGCCCGAAGCATCCATTTAAGTTGAGGAATTTAAGGTTTATGAGACTTGAAAGTGTCCAATTCCTGGTAGGTTCATTCTTGCTAATGTTTATGGCAAAGCAATATTTTGTGAAATGTCAATAGTTTGGAACCAGGGATAAACACATTCAACCATCCCTATCTCTGATATGGATGCTTTCTTCAATGTGAGATCTCTTAAAACACCCACCGATTCTTTCGAAAACTAAAGCTAGCTATTGAACAACAATCCATTGTCAAAGTTGTGTGATGTTTTCGCTGGAATTAGGGATCAAACACAACACTGTAGGTAAGAATTGCAATGTCTTAGTTTTCATTAAATAAATTTCTCACAAGCAATATTGCAGTGATGCAGTACAGGTGATGTGGGCGGGAGATTAGGAGATGGTCCACAGGTGGTACGGTTTACCATAACACGGTATCATGGTTTTGGGGAAAAATTAATTAAACTGCTATCATGGTTTTGGGGAAAAAATCAATTAAACTGGCGATTACTGATAACTGAGATCGGATGAGACTGCATTGGTTTTTGGGCTTGGTTCTTTGATAAAATTGGGAGTTATTAAATTTTTTTAATGCAATGGTTTTCAATTTTTCAAAGTTGTATGAGTATTCAATTAAAATAATTCTAAATTTTGATGTATTAATGAAATTAATTGAGTATTGTTTTTTGACTTTTTTTTCATAGTTAATTTAATTGTTGGAGTGCTATTTTTAAGTTTTTCAAATTTTGTATGTATCGATTAACTTAATTTAGATTTTAAAATACGTGTAGAAATCGTATCACATGCCAGGGCATGGTTTGAAAACGTAATCATTTTTATTGTCCATTGTAAAAATTTATGTTATATATATTACAGAATGCATTTTTTTAAAGCTTTGTATTGTATTTATGCACAATGATACAATTCCAAATAAGGCATTGTTGCCTCTTCTTTCTAGCTCTTAGCATTTATGCACAAGGATTCAATTCCAAATAAGGCATTGTTGCCTCTGCTTTCTCGCATTTTCCCTGTGCTTATTCTACCGCTGATGCAACCTTATGTACTTCCCCTTATGTACTTCCCATTGCAGCCATATCTGCTTCACTTTCCATTACTCTTTTCATGAAATTAAATGACATGGTCAAATGCTTAATCTTATATGATAGCTAAAATTACATGGTCAAATGCTTAATCTTATATGATAGCGAAAATTACATGGTCAGATGGTTTTACTCTTGAAGTTAAATATGATTAGACTGTGGGTTGTTGTTTTCTAAGGTTTTGTGAATGTGGTTAAATTAAGTTTAATTCTAATATGTTTCTTGAATTATTTGACATTAGTAATGATGAAATTGCCTGTTAAAGTAGATATGATTAGATTGTTGGTTGTTGGTTTTTAATGTTTGGTTTTGTGAATGTGTGGTTAAATTAAGTTTAATTTTAATATGTTTCTTGAATTATTTGACATTAGTACGGATGAAATTGCTTGACAGACCTTTTGATGTTCTGGAATATTTTTAAAGATTCGATTAAAGTACTTTTAATTTCGATAGACTTATAAAATTATTTGTCATAATACTTGTAAAATGTTAGAAGATGAAATCATTCTGCAAGGTATGTTAAGACGTTTGTAGCATATTTTTGTGCAAGGATTCAATTCCAGATAAGGAATTCTTGTCTCCACCTTCTGTGGCTCTCCTCTGCTTTTGCAATGACGAGTGCCTCTACTTATGTTGTTGGCTGCCGATAAACTAAGCTCCAACCCCCTATGCTCCTAAAAAACTAAGTCAGTAGTTTTTGTGAGGATTCTATTAAATTAATTTAAGTTTGTGAAAAAGCGTGACAGAGTACTAATTTTTTGCAGTAGATTTATGTCAATGCGTTGATAAAATTATTCGAAACAATACTTTTTACAATGATCTTTGTTTAGGGATTCAACTCCGTATAAAGAATTGTTGCTTTTAATATGGATTTATAGGTTAAGGAGAATGAGATATGATGAATTCCGAGCAGAAAAATGAATAAGACAAAGTGAAATTAACTTCAATTAGAGGGATTGTTTGCTTAACTTTGTATATTTGGAGAATATATATATATGACAGAAAATTAATGTTTGGTGGTATAAATTACGGAAATAATCACCCAAAATTTTGGGATTTTCTTCCCAGAAAATTCGATTGCTCCAGTTCAATTACTTCCAAAGATATCAGACTGAGCGTTTTCCATTTACTTTGAGGAATTTAAGGTTTACGAGACTTGAAAAATTCTCTGCTGAGTGCAATTCCAGGCAGTTTTGCAGTTTCACTCTTTACTCGTGAAATATCTCTTAAAACATCCACGGTCTGCGGATCCTTTTGGACAACAGTCTATACTATTATGGTCAAATGCTTTTACTATTAAAGATATATGATAGCGAAAATAAGAAATGGTTAACCCTGAGCCAGAATTGAAAGGTTAAAATAAATTTGTAATATTTCTCAATATAGTTACTACTCTCGCTCAGGCGAGTTGTTCTTTTTTTGTTTGCACCTTCAATGGTTAACCCTGAGCCAGAATTGAAAGGTTAAAATAAATTTGTAATATTCCTCAATATAGTTACTACTCTCGCTCAGGCGAGTTGTTCTTTTTTTGTTTGCACCTTCACTCTGTTTCTTACATTCCGTAGTGTAAGAAACAATCAATAGGTATCAAACATATTTTCCCGAAACAATCAATAGGTATGAACCATATTTTCTGGAAACAATGAATATACGTGTGAATTTTGTGCCAGCCGAAACCATTAATTGCAACAAAAACCCGCAATCGATCCAACAATGATTTCATATTTTTTACCCCAGTTGGTTTTTCATCTATTTTTTATTCCATTGATTGATTGGCTTAAAATAGTATCAAGCCCTTTCGTTTGAAAGAATTGCAGCTAAGCATTTAAAAAAAAAAGTGCAATTAATCATTTGAGTGGTTAACCATGCTTGTATTAGCACAATTTCATTTCTCTATGTTTTTCATATGCTCCACCCTGATTTTTACTGAGAAATATTCTCTTGTATATTTATGCTTCATTTATTCTTTTTACCGATCATGTCTCATTGGTTGGTTAATATTATCATAGAGCCATATTATTATTATTATTATGATTATTATTTTTAATTAATCGGTGATTCACATTCCAAAAGAGAATTAATAATGTGTTAGGAAAATTCTGATAAAAATCTACCTTATTAATTTGATGGGAAAAGATTTACTTATTTAATAATACCAAAATAGTTGAAACAAAATAGTTGAAACTAAAATTTCAGAGCCTTTTCGATGTTGGAAGCATAATATAGCATGTGGGGTTTACATGTCGTTTTAGTATCTAACCAGGTTGCTTATTTTGGGGATGTTTCTTTTGGTATGTGAGGTTGGTTTCAATTTTATTTCTTCTCTGTAGTGGACAACATTGGAAATAAGTACTAATAATTGTAACAACCCTTGTGAAGATTCCATGCAATAAAAGTTAAAACAATAACCATGGTTGATGGGACACTTATTCCAAGTTGAATGTTCAGCAAGACATCCTAGGGGGTGTTAATTTGGTTGTTTAAGGCTAAGGAAATTGGCAAAGGCAATTGCCAAGGCTTTGGAAAGGCAAAATGGCCTTTTGGGCACAATTATTTATGAAAGTAATGGAAATTAGGGGAAAAAATAGATGAAAGGTCATAGGTTGAAGGAAAATAATGGAAAATGAAGAAAATAGAAGCCTCATTTATAAAAAGGCTTCTGAAGATCAGTTGGTAACCTTTTGTAAGTTGAGTTTTTGAGATCTTTCATTATTCTCTCTCTCTCTCTCTCTCTCTCTCTCTCTTACTCTTGGACACTTAGAGTTTCTTGGAGCACTTTGGCATTGGAAAAAGAAAGGCAAAGAAGGCAAGAGGAAGCAAAGATCAAGCAAGGAAAGGCAGGATCAAGCAATTGTAGCAGGCTTCATTGCAGGTATCGACTTGCATGTGTATTTTCCTTGCTAGATTTGGCATGCATGTATTTGCATGTGGTTATTTTCTATTGTGACATGGGTTTCGCCAAGTGTCACAGTGTTCTTCAAGCTAGCCTAGCCATTTCCTGATAACTTTGATGAGATGGATTCTCATATTCGGTTGAGCTGGGATGGTTGGATGGATTCGACGCTAAGCATGGAGGATCTCTGAAATGACAAACACATGGCCTAATTGTACCTGAACCGGACTATGGATCACGGTAAAGCCACTGGCCTAATAACCCCTGAGCCAGACTTAGGGTTGCGGTAAAGCCAGGATTGTGTGCCTTGGTGGGCCTAGGAATCCTTGTCGATGAATGGCAGGATATACGGTAAAGCCAAGAGCTGGATTTATCTATGTTGGGCCTAATAGTCCCAAGATGGGATGTACGATAAAGCCTGGAGAGTGTGTCTCTGTGTAGGGCCTAGTGATCCCTAGATCGGACTGTGGATTACGATAAATCTTAAGAGACTAGGAGGCACTCAAATTCCTCACGATGTAGGTGGAGAACTCCGATGGAATCCATGTTTGTTTGGTGTTTTTTGTGTGTTCTATGAGTCTCACATTCATGCTTGGAATATGGCACAGGGGTGATTGGCTAAAGAGAGACTTGGCTCAGCCAATCTATGGTCGGGTGGAACATGGTAGTCCCATCTTTGGTTGGTTTATTGCATTCATTAATGAGACATTCATTCCCTTGATCTTCATGTGTAAATGTACTGATGTATATGTGGATTTTACGGCTACTATATTTATGGTATTTTTGTTATTATTATGCTAGTTATATGTATGTTCTATGACAACAATTATGTATGGATCTTAGCATGTTTTAACTTATAAATGAATGGATAATGTATCTATGACCTAATAGATGATAATGCAACAAATGACATGAGGGAACAATGGTTCATAGTGATTCTCAGATAAGTATGAGATCCCTATACTTAATTCTGTTGTTTACACCTGTAGGTTACATGTTGATGATATGTTTCCCGCATCTCCCTTAGCAAATGAACCCTTTCGCCTCAGCAAGTTCCCTAGGTATAGGTTCTTTTTCTCTAGGTTGTAAATAGTCATAAGGGCGGGTCTAAGTAAAGTGAGTTTGACGAAATGCATGTTGTGGCTAGTAGGGGTTTGGTTAAGGTCTTTTTTAACTTATTGCTTTCACATCATTGTTTCCCTATTCTTTTATCGATCTTAAGTTATCATTACATTTTGTGCAGTGACCTGGGCTATGAGCCTAAAAAAGTGGCTCAAATCCCGGGGACGTTGGCACAAAACTGTCAAAATGAGTCTCTAAACGTTGGCAGACAAGCCAATGAGAGCGACTATGGATTTCTGGATGTTGTCATGCCTATAGCATGAGATTGAATAAGGCTTAAATTGTCTAAAAGCTCAGTGGGACCCAAGGGCAAGTTGTCTATAGTGTTAGATTAGTTCTTGAGGGTCCTGAAGTTGATGTTGAATGTTTGTGTGTTATGTTTCTGTCGATTCCACTTCCTTAAGGTCACATATGAGGTCGAATTCAATCATAGTAGCCTCTCGTCGCATGTTTACCCCATTTGGTTGGTTACTTGGGTAGATGTGGGAGTAGGGTGTTACAGACTGGTATCAGAGCATGGTTCACCCCTTGAACTGGATGGGCAATGTGTGTTGGTCATGCATCCATGTAAGTTGCATGTGTGTCTCTTACACTTCATTCCATGTGCTTGTTGCATTTACGTGATGTTGATCATGGTTGTAGTGATGTTGTCATGTGGAACTTAATGTTGATTTTGTGGAATGCATTTGTCATGAGTATATGACGGGTTACATATTGTTACATGTCGCTTACACGTTGATTATATGTCGCTTGATTACATCCTCGTATGTTAGGTTGCATTCTTGTATGTTTGACTACATGTATTAGTCTTGTAGGTTGATTATAAGACTTGATCGCTTATGTGTATGTGTAGTTGGTTAGGCATTGCTTGTGCCTATTGATGGGTGCATGTGGAAATGTGTACAATCTAGTAATGGTTGTTGTCATGCATGAGGTCATAGCATGCATTGTTGATATGGCCTTGCATTGATGACTAGACCCTAACTAGAACGATGTTTATGTGTTGATGCATTTATTTGTGTATGTTTGTGTGTTGTTATGTTTATGTTATACATGTATCACGTTGATTTGTTGATCTTTCAGACAATGTATCCTCCCAAAATTATACTAAGGTACATTGATTTATTGTGATTTGGTTTATCTAACATATTATGCATTGCATGAAAGAAATATAAAATGGCTAGCAAGATGGTTGACTACAAGGACTCTCCCTATGAATCCGAAGAGCAGTATGGCATTGGGAACTCTTCCGATTTGGTAGTTACATTGAGCAATTTGAAGGAAGAAATAGAGATTTACAAGGCAGATAATGACAAGATCATACAGGCACAAGAGAAGCAAGCAAAGGTTAATGCAATACTTCTTCAACATTTGTCAGAATTGTAACGACAAGGGCCTCTTTGGATCAACCATGTACAGGAGGAAAAAACTAATGGAGCATATGGAAGTAGGTCTCCTAGTAGACACAGGTGGGATAGATCTGACACAGTGAGAGATGGCAGGTCATTAGATACTCCGGATATGAGGGGCAATGAGTACAAGTACTATTCTAGTTTTGTTTTTAATAGACATCATGGTCATCATCGTTATCATCCTTATCGGAGGAATGATATGGGATACTTGCCAGATGAATTTAAGACAACAAAGTCACCTATTTTTATGGAGATGTGAAGAAATCAGAAGATGCAAAGGCTTGGATACTTGAGATGAAAAATTCTTTGAGTTGCATGAGTACACAGATAATATGAAGTCTAGAACAATTATCTTCAACTTGAAAGGTAAAGCAGACATTTGGTGGGAAGATGTTAAGCAGGTCAGAGACATCAAGACTAATGACGGCTTTTTAGGAAGAAGTATTTTTCAGAAAGGTACTATGACAGTAAGGCCAAAAAATTCTATGAACTAAAGATGGGGTCAATGACAAACAAAGAGCACATGACCAAGTTTATGGAGTTATTGACGTATGTATCGTATCATACTGATGAGAAGGCTAAAGTTCAATGATTTGTCAGTGGTTTTCCATTAGCATTTAGAGATAAAATTAAGTATGATGAGCGTCCGTCACTTGAGGAATTCATTGGGAAATTGAAGCATTATTATGAACAATCAAAGGTAAGAATGAATCTCAGCAAGGAAGAAAAGGTAAAGACAAATGTAAACAAAAAGGTAGCCTAAGAGAACAAGGCCTCAGAATGCAGATGGGAAGGAAAATATGGCACCACAAAAGAAGTTTAATGCAGATAGACAAGGACATTGATCGCAACAGCAACATAGGGGTGAGGGCACTGATCGGTTGGAGTGTTGGACATGTGGTGAGGAACATCTTAAGAGAGGTTTTCTTCAACATCAGGGTGGTAGGCCTAAGATATATAGTGCACAAGATGCATGGATTGTTAGGGATGTAGGGCAGAGCATTTGTCGTATTTATGCGATCGTGGACAACAGACAGGAAGAGCACCAGGCATCTATCATTGAGATGGACGGTGAGTGATCAAGTTATTTCTATTTTGATTGAATTTGGATCTAATTATAGTTATGTTAGTCCTGAATTGGTCGGTAAGCGTGACTTGAGTAAGGAATTGCATGCAGAATCTTGGTTAGTGTAGTTGGATACAAGTACAAAGAAGCGAATTCATCATTGGGTAAGATATTGTGCATTTGATTTGACTGGTATGCCTACTGCAACACATCTAAATGTATTAGCGTTGGGATTTTATAGTATGTTGTTGGGCACGGATTGGTTGTATTTTCATAGAACCAATGTAGATTGTTATGACAAATCCATTGAGTGTGTTGATGACAATGAAGAACCAAGAGTCTTGGAGGGTAAGAAGAAAGACACATCAATTACGATGGTGACAGTTATGCAGGCAAAGCGTAGTCGTAGGAAAGGGTGTACGTTATTTGCTTTGCACATTTATAGTGACAAGGGTAATGAGGTTTAGGAGGTCGATGTATTGAGCAGGCACCCAATTTTACAACAGTTTCAAGATGTATTTCCTGAGGACATTACAAAGTTGCCACCTCACACGGAGGTAGACTTTTTTATTGAGTTAGTGCCAAGGGAAACTCCAGCATCAAAAGCACCTTACAGGATGAGCACACCTGAGTTAGTCGAGTTAAAGTTGCAGTTGAAGGAAATGTAGGACAAGGGATACATTAGGCTAAGTGTATCACCTTGGGGTGCACCGGTATTATTTGTGAAGAAGAAAGATGGAACTCTCATATTATGCATTGACTATAGGCAGTTGAACAAAGTGACTCTCAGGAATAGGTACCCATTACCGAGGATTGATGACTTGTTCGATCAGTTGAAGGGAGAAGCAGTATTCTCTAAGATCGACTTGAGATCTGGATACCATCAGGTACGCATCAAAGAGGAGGACATTTACAAGACCACTTTCTGGACCATGTAAGGCCATTATGAGTTTGTTGTAGTTCCATTTGGATTAACTAATGCTCCAACTACATTTATGTGCTTGATGAATAGTGTGTTGCGTTTGTATTTGAATAAGTCCGTTATTGTGTTCATTGATGATACACTCGTATATTCTAAAAATGAGGAAGAGAATGTTGAGCATTTAGCAGCAATGTTGAGGTTGTTGAGGGAGCATAAGTTGTATGCTAAGCTCAACAAGTGTAGTTTCTTTCAGATTGAGGTACATTACTTGGGGCATGTTGTCTCCAAGGAGGGAATTTCAGTAGATCCAGAGAAGATAAGAGCCATCATGGGGTGGGTATCTCCTAAGAATGTGGATGAAGTGAGTTCCTTCATGGGGTTGGCAGGCTACTATAGGAGGTTCATCAGGAACTTCTCACAGATTACTTATCCTATCACATCATTACAGAGAAAAGGTAAGAAGTTTGAATGGACAAAGGAGTGTGAGGCTAGCTTTGAGCGGCTTAAGCAGTTGTTGACACATGCACTAGTGCTACATATTGCAGATCCGGACAAAGAGTTTGTAGTACACACAAATTCTTGCAAGAGAGGACTTGATGGAGTCCTTATGCAGGATGGATAGGTGGTATGCTATGAGTCGTGAAAGATGAATGAGCATGAGCAGAACTAATCGACACATGATCGTCTTGGCAAGAGGTTTGTATTGATGAGTGATCACATTAGGTTGAGGTATTTGTTTGACCATCCCAATCTGAACACTAGGCAAGATAGATGGTTGGCCACGATCAATGAGTTTAACTTTGAGATCAGGTACATTAAAGGAAAAGGGAACAAGGTGGCATATGCTCTCAGCAGGCAGGTACATGTAAATCACTTGGAAGTTATGAGCTCCTATGGGACAGACTTACAGGATAGGATCTTATAGGTAGGTTAGTGGGATGTCACGTATATGGAGATTGTGCAGAGGTTGCAGTAGGGTGTTGGTACAATTACATGTGATATTACAGGTACAAGTACAGGTGCATGCATGTACATGTAGTGGTATATGTACATGTGGAAGTACAGGTACATACACAGGTATAGGTGCAGGTGCACAGGTTGGTTGGAAAAATGCTCTAGAAGCCCTTGGTGAGTTGAGTTACTAGTCCTCGAAGCCTTGGTTGGACAAACATTTTGGAAGACCAACCATAGTTGTGGGTTGATTTAATAGTCCTGGAAACCTTGGTTGGAACAAATGCTCTAGAGCCCTGGAAGGCTTGGGTAGAGACCAATTTGGTGATGGTTTGTGATGTCTGACTGTGATGTGGAATCATTGGTTGATGGGTTGAGGTGGTTTGGCCTTTGGAAGCCCTGGTTCTATCTTGATGGATTGTTCCATGAGATCCCACATTCATGCTTGGAATATGGCACATGGATGACTTGCTAAAGAGATATTTCGCTCAACCATGTCTATGGTCAGGTGGTACATGGATGTCCAAACCTAGTTGCATTTTGCTTGTGGTAATAAAAGCTCTTTCTTATGGTATTGATGGGTAAATATGCTTATTGTTATGTGTCTTATATTTCTTTTCTATGCTTAGCATCTCGAATGTTTATATGTTGGTTATGAATGGCTTTTATGATTGTCATGATGTTTGTCTCATATCATGTTTTTACTTGTAAATGGATGAACAATGTATCTATGGCCTAATAGATGAAATTGCAGCTAATATGTTGAGGCATCAATGCTTCTTTGGGATTTTGAGACAAGTATGAGACTCGCAGACACCTATGATGTCACGTTGGATATCCTTGCACCAAAGTATTGTTGTTTGGACACTATGAATTCTGAGAAACCTATGGAAAGTGAAAAATTGGTTCTTGCACAAGCAGAAAGATAAAAATGTGTTATTTCTCTCAAAAGGATATCTTTGAAGGCTCTCCAAATCTCCACTTCAAGTTGATATACCATCGTCGTTTCAACTACCAAACTTCCATGATGCTTAAGTGTTGTTGCCTTTTATTGCGAGACACAACATGAGAAATGATACTCATACTCTCCCTTCATAACCTGCTCAAAAACTATTTTAGGTCCAAAAAAAATGCATATTCTTTCCCTGCTTTTTTTATTATCTTACATAACATGTGAAAAAACCTCTATGCCATTTTCTCTTTTCATGCATGTCAATTATGCACTACTTAATAGTCAACTTCATTTCTAAGTTGTTAAGGTTGAATTGATTCATGGGATCACATATTTGAATGTTTATTTACACATATGTAGTGTCATGCATTCTTATTAACTCCATTGAAAACTTGTACATGGGTATTGTCAAGGAACTTCTAAACCGCAACCATCATCTGAGAAAAATTATGGAAGCCAATTCACTCGGATTCCCAGAAGCAAAGTCAACAATGCACTACTTATGCTTGCACCAGTGGTTAGACAGATATTGTCAAAGCTTTAGTAGCAAAGGATCCACAAATTCCTACTAGAACAGACATAAAGGGCCACACAACATTGTACATCAGAACCAATTAATCCATCTCCTTTGATCTGGTGAAAGAACTACTTCAACTTGACCCACTAACACTTATTCTACCTTACAAAAATGGAAACACGCCAATAAATGTAGCTACGAGGGAAAAACATGACGACATATTGTATCTTGGTATGACGACCTAGGGTTTCCTCTAGCTACAGGTCACTCTAACTATATGACGTGATTAGAGTTATAGCTTTCAAATTAGTATGAGAATAGAACTATTACTTCAACCAAAAAACACAAAGGCCATGAAGATTCAGTGGAAAGGAATATTAAGGACTATTTATGCCACAATGGGGCTTTTTCCATGCGACAGAAGAAGAAGAAAAAAAAAACCCATAGATATTTTGTACACACTAAAATTTCAAATGTAATTTTTCCTTCTCTGTTAGTATGTTCTAATAAAGAGTTGTTGGGAATAATCTTTGTTTTTTAAATCTCTTCATTTACCCCAATTTTAGTGTAATTCATATGACGCTATGATTCATATGCCTCGTCTTAAGGGAATTAAAGATAGCCTTGGATTATATTCATTGGACACAAATGTTCATGAATATTTTTAAAGCACTCTAAACACATATGCTGTAAGACCCTCCTCCCACATCTACCCAAGTAATTGACCGACCGAGGTAAACATGTGATCAGAAGTTACTATGATATGATTTGACTCCGTATGTGTCAGTTAAGGAAGTGGAACCAGTGAAACACATCACATAGACCTTCCACATCAGCAACATAACTCCCAAGAGCCATCCCAACCACTCAAGTAACCAACCCCTGAGACCAATTGAAGTTTTAGTGCATCAAACCCTTGGACGCTCCCTTGATATGGAGTAGGGTGCGTCTAGGAGGCTCTAAACGCTCCCAAAACAAGGGCAAGCAAGCATCGGGGGACTTTTTTCCCCAGTGTTGTGCCTACGACTCTAGGATTTGTGCCACTTTTTTAGGTCCAAAACCCGGCTCACTGCCCATAACTCAATGACAGCTTCAGACGTGAATTTATACAAGATAACAATGATACATTTGCAAAAACATTGACAAGGAATAGACTGGACCCCTACTAGCCATGATAGGCATTTCGTCAAACATGTCACAAACATGAAAGCTACAAGTCTTAACAACAAAATTGAGCATAGGGGTCTCATACTTATTTGAAAATCGCTAAGAAGCGTTGATGCCTCTACACATTAGCTGCAATTTCATCCATTAGGCCATAGATACATTGTTCAATCATTTACAAGTAAAAATATGATATGAGCCATACATCATGACAATCATAAAACTCATTCATAACCAACATATAAACAACAGAGATGCTAAGCATAGAACAACCATATAATCCACATAACAATAAGCGTATTTACTGATCAATACCATAGGAAAGAGCTTTTATTACCACAAGAAAAATGTAAAAAGGTCTGGGACTTCCATGTATCACCCAACCATAGTAATGGTTGAGCCAAATCTCTCTTCAACCAGTCACCCATGTGCCATATTCCAAGCATGAATGTGGGATCTCATGCAATGATCCATCAAAACTGAACCAGGGCTTCATGAGGCCAAACCACCTCAACCCATCAACTAGTGATTCCACCTCACGATCGGACATCACAAACCATCACTAGATTAGTCTCTACCCAAGCCTTCTAGGGCTCCACAGTGTTTGTCTAACCACGGCTTCCAGGACTAGTAACTAAATCCACAATTTTCGTTGGGATTCCAAAGCGTTTGTCTAGTCAGGGCTTCCAGAAACTAGTAACTCAACCCATAGCTGTCTTCGAGCTTCCAGAGCGTTTGTCCAACCAGGGCTTCCAGGAACTAGTAACTCAACCCAAACTAAAGGAAACATGAGAACCAACTATAAAAACAAAGAAATGAACCCACAACACCATGGCTATCCCAGAAACGGAAAGGCTAGACAAATCCACTATAAATCCAGGCAATCCTCCATGCCAATGATAGATCATGGCCAATAAACCACATGCATATGCCATGCATGCCCAAAACTAGTGAGGGAAACATACATGCAACTCAGTACTTGCAAGAAAAACCTGTTGTTGCTATTGGTCACGATGTCCTCTTGCGCTTTCGTGCTCTTCCTTTGCCTTCTTGCTCCAAAACTCCAAGTATGCCACACTCCTCCAAGAGTGCTCCAAGAAAACTCTAAGTGTCCAAGAGTATGAGAGAGAGAGAGGATGGAGAGAGAGAGCTCCAAAATTGAATTGAAAAAAAAAAATCTATGAACTGATCCTCAAAAGCCTTTTTATTAATGAGGCCTCTATTTTCTTCATTTTCCATTATTTTCCTTCGTTTTCCTCCTCACATGCAACATATGACCTTTCTCCTCCCTTTTTTCCTAATTTCCATTATTTTCATAAATAAACGTGCCAAAATGCCAATTTTCATTTCCAAAGCCTTTGCTAATATCCTTAGCCATTAATCAATCACCAGTGATCCCCATCACTGTGCTTTTGCCCAAAATTCAACTTGGAATATGTGTCCCATGATCTTGGTATGTATTTTGCCTTTATTAACTTTTACATGGATTTTTGACCAAGGTTGTAACAAAACCCTCCCCCTTGGGGAACAAAATCCTCGGTGTTCAACAACACCTACAACCGACAAGGTTGTTGTAAGAAAAACATATTGTCCATAGAGCTTTATAATTTAGCTTGTTGCAGTATTTACAATGATCATCCTATTGAGAAACAAACCTACATGACAACATAACAAGTATAACATCATAATGACATGACACCCATACCAATTATTGAAGCTTTATAACATATCTCATGGTGGTATTTACATCCATATACATATGTACATATACCAAATATCACCAAAACGTGTACCAAAAACCTATTCCAAAACATCTGCTCAACCAGTGAATAAGGAAGGATACATAGCTCACATCTGATCCACCATCTCTCATTTAGTTTCGTCGGGCCCAAAGTACATCCATTGCACTCTAACTTACTTGATTGCTCGGTTCCAGAGCATGAGCATATTTCTCTACAAAATGAACTGTGGTTTCGGCTGAAATTCTCCTTCTGGCTCCACCTGGAATACAGACCAATCAATCACATGATCAACATCTTTAACATACTTCTTTAGCGATGACACATGGAAAACATCATGGGCTTTCACTGTCGGACGCAATGCAAATCGATAGGCTACGTGCCCAATCCTCTCAGTAATCCTAAAAGGTCCACAAAACCAGGGTGCTAGCTTGGCACATGATCCAATCTGCAAGGATCTCCTCTTCAGTTTGATGTGCAAGTACACCTGTTCCCCAACTAAGAACTCCTTGAATAACCTATTCTACTTTGCATATCTCTTCTTCCTATCCTGTGTTGCTTTCAAATTCTTCTTGATTACTTGCATTTCCCACTTTATATCTGCCAACATGTCTGGTTCAATCAACACCATGTTAACTGGATCACTCCAACTGATGAGAGTATTACAACTCCGGCCATACAATGCCTCAAACGGACTCATCCTTAGTGGTTCTCGGTACCCGTTGTTGAAAGCAAACTCTACCAGTGGAAGGTACTCTTCCCACTTCCATTGTTGATGCGTCACATACATCCTCAACATGTCCACCAATATCTTGTTGACCCTCTTTGTTTATCCATTTGTCTGTGGATGATATGTTGTACTGAAGGCCAACTTTGCGCCCAAACCTGCAAATAACTCCTTCCAAAACTTGGAAATGAACTTCACATCCCTGTTAGATACAATATTCTTCAGAAATCCATGCAATCTGACCATGTCCCTGATGAATACTTATGCTACATCACTTGATGAGAATGTAGACTTCACTTGAATGAAGTACGCCACCTTTGTCAACCTGTCCACCACTACCATGATGGAATCATATTGTCTCACTATCCTTGAAAAACATATGATAAAGTCCATGGAAAATGACCTCCCATTTTGACTCTAGAATTAGAATCAGTTGTAGTAGTCCACCTGGATGCTTACACTCTGCCTTCACCTGTTGACAATCCAAGCACCTAGCCACAAAATCTGTTACATATCTTTCAAATTCAACCAATAATATAATTTCTTCACTATTGTCAACATCTTCTAACAACCAGGGTGACCTGAATATGGTCTCACATGAAACTCCCTCAAGATCACCTTCTTGAGCTCACTGCTATCTGACACATATATCCTATCCCTAAATCTAACCAATCCATCTACAGTGAGACGATAGTCCACATCCTAAGCACCTGCAATTGTACATGTACTTGTACATGTACCTATACCTACACAATATGTACCTACACTTGTACCACTACTTTTACTTTGTTGTAATCTTTGCACAATCTCCATATACTTGTCATCCTACCGACCTACCCGTAAGATCCTATCCTATAAATCTATCCCATAGGAACTCATAGTTGTTATGTGATTTACCTGTATTCATCTACTAAGAGCATCTGCCACCCTGTTCTATTTACCTTTGATATACCTGATCTCAAATTCGAACTCATTGATTGTGGCCAACCACTGAGCGTGCCTGCCATTAAGATTCAGTTGGTCATATAGATACCACAAACCATTGTTATCACTCATCAATACAAACCTCCTTCCAAGAAGATAGTGCCTCCACATCTTCAATGCATGTACAATTGCTGCCAACTCAAGGTCAGGTGTGAGGTAGTTCTTCTTGTGCTCATTCAACCTTTGTGACTCATAGCATATCACTTTTCCATCATGTATAAGGAATCCACCAAGTCCTCCCTTGCAAGCATTTGTACATACTACAAACTCTTTGTTTGGATTTGCAATCTCTAACATTGGTGCATGTGTCAACAACTTCTCGAGTTGCTCAAAACTAGCCACACACTCCTCTGTCCATTCAAACTTCTTAACTTTCCTCTACAATGATGTGATAGGATAAGAAATCTGTGAGAATTTCTTGATGAACCTCCTGTAATAACCTGCTAACCCCATGAAAGATCTAAACTCATCTACATTCTTGGGAACTACCCACTCCATGATAGATCTTGCCTTTTCTGGGTCTATTATTATGTCATCCTTGGAAACCACATGCCCCAAGCAGTGTACCTCAATCCAAAAGAAATTGTACTTGCTAAGTTTAGCACACAACTGATACTTGTTGGGTATACGACCAAAGTCCCACATTGACTAGAAGTGGGGAAAATCATGGGTATATAAGGATGGACAAATATCTCCATTGGTATGAGGCCTTTTGGGGTAAAGCCAAAAAACAAATCCATGAGGGCTTAGGCCCAAAGTGGACAATATCATACCATTGTGGAGATATGTGGTGTCCAGAGTCCTTACAAGTGGTATCAGAGCCATGCCCCGAAGTTAGCCAAGTGGATGAATCCTCGGAATGGCGAACGAAGGTGGTGGGCCCCGGTAATATCACGATGGGATCCGTGGATGAGCTCGGTTAGACAGGCGGTGTTCTCAGGATTCTTCATGGATGTGTCCTAGTCCCAACACAGTGAAGAGGAGTTGAACTGGGATAGAGCAAGCTCTCGAGGCAGGTGGTGCTCCATGTAAGGCATAGGCATGTGCTTCCAATGCATTGGAGTGGAGAATCTTGGTTGTTAGAGAGTGGATGGATGGATAATCGTTTGAGGGGAGGCTCGATGGTCCTTTGTTCGAGGGGAGGATTGTTGGGTATACGACCAAAGTCCGACATTGACTAGAAGTGGGGAAAATCATGGGTATATAAGGATGGACAAATATCTCCATTGGTATGAGGCCTTTTGGGGTAAAGCCCAAAAACAAATCCATGAGGGCTTAGGCCCAAAGTGGACAATATCATACCATTGTGGAGATATGTGGTGTCCAGAGTTCTTACAATACTCTCTCAACAATCTCAACATTGTTGCTAAATGCTCGACATGCTCTTCTTTATTTTTTGAATATACCAATATATCATCAATGAACATAATAACAAACTTTTCCAAATATGTATGCAACACACTATTCATCAAGCACATAAAGGTAGTTGTAGAAATAGTTAAACCAAATGGAACTACAATGAACTCATAATGCCCATACCTAGTCCGAAAATTTGTCTTGTAGATGTCTTCTTCTTTAATGCATATATGATGATATCCGGATCTCAAATCAATCTTTAAGAACACTACTGCTCCCTTCAGCTGATTGAACAAGTCATGAATCCTTGATAACAGATGCTTGTTCTTAATGGTCACTTTGTTTAACTATTTGTAGTCAATGCGCAACCTAAGAGTACCATCCTTCTTTTTCACAAACAATACCAGTGTGCCCCATGGTGATACACTTGGCCTAATGTATCCTTTGTCCAACATTTCCTTCAATTGCAACTTCAACTCTAGCAACTCTGGAGTGCTCATCCTATAAGGTGCCTTTGATGTCAAAGTTGCCCCTAGCACCAAATCAATAGAAAAGTCTTCCCCATGAGGTGGAAACTATTAAATATCTTGAGGAAATACATCCTGAAATTGTTGTAGAACTGGGTACTTGCCTAAAACATCTACATCCTTGACTTCCTTACCTTTGTCACTAGAAATGTGCACTGCAAATAACACACACCCTTTCCTGTGACTACACTTGGCCTGCATAGTTGTCATCATTCTAACTGATGTTGTTGTAACAACCTTGGTGAAAAATTCCATGTAATAAAAGTTAAAAACAATAACCACAGATGAATGGGACACTTATTCCAAGATGAATGTTGGGCAAGACATCCTAGGGGGGGTTTAATTTAGTTGTTTATAGCTAAGGAAATTGGCAAAGGCGATTGCTAAGGCTTTGGAAAGGAAAAATGGCATTTTTTGCACAATTATTTATGAAAATAATGGAAATTAGGAGAAAAAGGAGGTGAAAGGTCACAGGTTGCATGTGAGGAGGAAAATGAAGGAAAATAATGGAAAATGAAGAAAATATAGGCCTCATTCATAAAAAGGCTTCTAAGGATCAATTGGTAACCTTTTGTTAGTTCAGTTTTGGAGCACTCCCATTATTCTCTCTCTTCTACTCTTGGATACTTAGAGTTTTCTTAGAACACTTTTGCATGGGAGCACGAAAGGCAAAGAAGACAAGAGAAAGCAAGGATTAAGCAGGGAAAGGTAGGATCAAGCAGCTACAATAGGATTTGTTGCAGGTATCGACTTGCATGTGTATTTTCCTTGCAATATTTGGCATGCATGGCATTACATGTGGTTCTTTTCTATCATGGCATGGGTTTTTCCTGGTGTAACCATGTTTTTCAGCCTAGCTTGCCATTTTCAGATAGCCATGGTGTGATGGGGTTCTCATGTTTGGTTGAGATGGTTTGCTAGATGGATTTGAAGTTAAGTGAGGTGGATCTCCGAAATTATAGAACACATGGCCTGGTAACCCTTGAACCGGAATGTGGGTTGCAGTAAAGCCAGAGTTTGTGTTTCCTCAGATGGCTTAGGAATCCTTGTCGGTCAATGGTAGGTTATACGATAAATCTTAGAGGTGGTTTTCTCTCTATTGGGCCTAGTAATCCTGGGTTTGGGATATGCGGTAAAGACTGAAGAATGGGTCTCGTTTTAGGGCCTAGTGATCCGTATTTGGATTACGATTAATCCTAAGAGACTAGGAGACAAGAAAATTCCTCACGGTGTAGGTGCAGAAATCCAGTGGCATCCATTCTTGTTTGGCCTACTGATTGGGTGGAGATCAAGGTAAAACCAGTTATGATGTGTTCATTATGTTGGCCTAGTGATTCAAGATGGATTACGGTAAAAGTTGGTTTCTATTGATGAGGGTGAGGTGGTTTAGCCTCGGTATGCCCTGGTTAAGTTCTTTTGGATCGAGTCCCACATTCATGCTTGGAATATGGCATGGGGGTGAATGGCTGAAGAGAGATTTGACTCAGCCATTCTATGGTTATGTGGAACGTGGTAGTCCCATCTCTGGTTGGTTGATTTCATTAAGTAATGAGAAATTCATTCCCTTGATTCCCATGTGCAAATGTACTTATATATATATATATATGGATTTTGATGGCTGATATGTTTATGGTATTTTTATTCCTATTATGTTGGTTATATGCACATTTTGTGGCAGCATCTATGTATGGATCTCAACATGTTTTTACTTATAATTGAATGGATATGGTATCTATGACCTAATAAGTGATAAGGTGAAAAATTGCATTAGGGGACAATGGTTCATAACGATTCTCAGATAAGTATGAGATCCCTACACTTAATTCTGTTGTTTACACCTATAGGCTACATGTTGACAATATGTTTGATGAAATGTATGTCATGGCTAGTAGGGGTTTGGCTAATATTTTGATCAACTTATTGCTTTTGCATCATTGTTTCCTTGTACTTTACTTGATTCTGAGCTTTCATTCCATTTTGGGTAGTGGCTTGGGCTCTAGGCCTGAAAAATTGGCTTAAATTCTGGGGCCATTGGCACAAAACTACCAACTTTAGTCTACAGTCGCTGGGATGCAAACCTATGAGAGCAACTTTAGGTCTCTTGTCGCTCCCTTACCCATAGCATGAGAGTGACTATGGCCTAAGAGGTCCAGAACAACAGTGGGACCCAGGGAAATGTTGTCTAAGTGGCTGACTTGTCCTCTGAGGGTTTTGTTGATGATGTTGGATGACTGTGTGTGATGTTCTGTCGATTCCACTTCCTTAAGGCCACCTATGAGGTCAAATCTAATCATAGTATCCTATCATCTCATGTTTACCTCGGTTGGCATGGTTACTTGGGTGGATGTGGGAGGAGGGTGTTACAGTTGCTTTCTTCTTACCCCGCAAGAATCTTTGTTCCTCATTGCCATCCAAGCACTCAATGGATTTTTCATAACAATCTACATTGGTTCTATGAAGGTACTACCAATCCATGCCCAACAACATAGTGTATGATCCCAACGACAATACATTCAAATGTATTGAGGGAAGAATACCATTCAAATCAAATGTACAAGCTCTTACCAAGTGATGAACTCTCTTCCTTGTACCTGTAGCCAATTGCACTAACCAAGACTTTGCATGCACTTCTTTATTCAAACCACACCTATCCACTGGGTCAAGATAAACATAACTATAATTAGATCGAGGGTCTATCAAAATAGAAACAACTTCATCACAAAGCTTAATGTCCATCTCAATGATAGACGCCTGATGGTCTGCCTGTCTGTTGTCCAACGCTACATAGATCCTAAGAATACTCTACCCAACATCTCCCACTATCTATGCCTCCTAAACACTATAGATATGTAGTCTACCACCCTAATGTCGTGGACAATCTCTCGTACGATGCTCTCCTCCACAAGTCCAACACTACAAATGCTTCCAGTCTACATCCTTATTCTACTCCTTAGATCGAAGTCCATGTCCTCTATCAGTAGCATTTAACTTCTTATATGGCACCACATTCTCTTTATTACCTATACCTTGAGGGCTTGTTCACTTCTTATCCTGTTTTCCTTTGTTCTTTGCATTACCTTTCTAGTTCGGCTTAGTCTTAGATTTGCGCTTTGATTGCTCATAACAATGCTTTAGCTTGTGAATGGCCTCCGCCAATGATCTAGGCTCGTCGAACTCAATCATGTCTTTGAGTGAAATCGATAATCCACTAATGAATCCCTGAATCTTGGCCTTATCCTCCTTGAGGTAAGGCACATGCCTCAATAGATCTAAGAACCTGCTAGTGTACTCCTCATCTACCATTGATCCCATCTTTAGTTCATAGAAATATTTTGCCCCGTCATCAAAGTATCTCTCTAATAGATACTTCTTTCAAAATAGCCTCTCAAAATCACTCCAAGTCAAGTCCTCCTCATGAATACCTCTGAAATTCTTCACATTTTCCCACCAAATATCTACTTTACCATTGAGACTTATTGTAGTTATTCGGGCTTTCATATTCTGTGAATAATCATTCAACCTGAATAACTTCTTCATACCAAGAAACCATGCCTCTGCATGTTGTGATTTCTTCATCTCTCCATCAAATGTAGGTAGCTTTACTTTCTTAAAATCATCCGGAAAATATCCTCTGTCACTCCTCCAGTAAGGATGATAATGATGTCGATCATAATGCTTGTCAGAACCAAAACTAGAATAGTACCTGCGTCCATCACCTCTCCTATCCAGAGTATCCAAGGACCTGCCATCTCTGATCATGTCCTCTCCATCCAACATGTACTCACCATGAGACCTGCTACCATATGCCCCATTACTTCTATCCTCCTACTCATGGTTGATTCGAAGTGGTCCCTGTCGCTGCAATTCTAACAAACTTTGAAGTGTCACTGCATTTACCTATGCTTGTTTCTTCTATGCCTGTATAATTCCGTCATTATCTGCCTTGCAACTCCTTATTTATGCATTTAAGCTTCTCAGTGTGTCTGCAATTCATATGATCCATAGAGAGAGTCTAGGGAACTGTAGTCTACCATCTTGCTAGTCATATTTGTTGAAAATGCAACAAGATGATGGAGCTTAGTGAAAAGAAGTCGCATTCACTAAGTGGGCCTGCTGGCTATTTTTGGCGCAAAGTCTATTTTTAGACTATGTATATTTTTAGACATATGGATCATGGTCTATGAGTTGCAGGATGTTATTTGTGGATGATTGGTTAAGTTGGTAAAAATAGATGGACCTCTATTTTTAGACATATGAGCGAAGTCTATTTTTAGACTGCTAGGCTAAAAATAGAACAGTCGAATATTATTAGCTCTTAATAATATTTGGACTATAAACATTATCTTATTCTCTTGGAGCACTTCAGTTCGAGCTACAGATGTGGCACATGCAACTGCCAGAAGGAAATACGCTTTTCTAATGGGTTATTTGAGCTATTGCATAAAGGACTTCAATTAGAACTTCAGTGATTGAGTTCTATGGAGTTGAATGAGGAGTTGATGGAGTTGTGTTCAGTTTGACTTAGTTGAACTAGTTGTATTTAGTCTAACTAACAAATACACTAGTGATGA
>APFE030903463.1:0-28553 GCA_000404065.3 Pinus taeda | reverse complement strand
ACCCTTGTGAATTTTGTGACTAATGCTTCCATAATCTAATCTTTTATCCTCAGGTTCTTCTTCTTGCAAAAGCTATCGCAGAGATTTTGAAGTAGGCATATTATCTTCCAAGGGATATTTGGTACTTTTCCTCCACTATCCTTCACATGAATCTAATCCATGTTATTGATGACAGTCAGGATTTCCAGCATAATAATGTATTCATAACAACAACCACCAGATAGAAGTAGTGTTCAAAATAAATGTAACAGTAAAATAGCACATATTAAAACATAATTAATGGAGACCCTAAAACGTAGTCCAACTATATTACTTCCTTTCCACATTAAGGGAAAGTGCCTCCATCTCACCTCTCACCAAGCACACCTTTTTTTTCAGCCTCCATCACCCTAAATCCCCTTAGTTTTTGTCGGCATCCATCGCTTGCTTCCTAAAGAACCCATCAACAAGATAAAGAAGGACCACTAATCCTTTACCTTTACCTTCTTTACTAACGCCTCGTATAAAGGACATTAAGAAGAAATTAAATTTTAATACGAAGGACTTATTTTGTCACAAAAAAATGTCTTAAAAGCCCCCTCCATTTAGTAGTGTCGAATGTAATGACAGACAATTTGTCTCTAAGCGAGAAAGCATGAATTGATGTCTGAAAAATCATGCAAGGAAAAGCTGCCACTTTCCCCAGAGTCGGCTACTACGACAAAACGAAGAGTGAAAACAATCGTTGTCTTTATATAAGATAACGTGAATGGAAAGTGAAATATCATCCTTGGTATAGGCACGAGATAGTAGTAGCCTACAAGTTGGCAGAATTAGGGTGCACAGTCAGAGTCAGTTTTGCAAGTGTTAGATAATATTTTTTTAAATTGATATCATTTTCTCTTAATTGTTAATCGTCTTAAATGGGTTTTGTCTTAATTTGCATTGACTTAAGTGACCATTGTCTTAAATATAAAATTTTGTCTTAAAATACTTTTGTCTCAAAATGTTTTTCTCTTAAATATAAAGTTTTGTCTTAAAATATTTTTGCATTAAACTGTTTTTGTCTTAAATATAAATCTTTGTCTTAAAATATTTTTCCTCTTCTATTTTTTCTAAATGTAATTTTTTTTTAAATATTTGTGTCAAAATATTTTTCTCTTAAGTTTTATATTGAAGACAGCAAATTGATATTAAATTTTAATATAAAATAACTAAAATAAAAATAACTTTTAAAGACATAAAATTTCTTTTGTTTTAAAAGATGTCTTAAAAGTGTAAATAATGAATAAAGCAGTTTGGATTTTCACACAATAAATACAATTCTTTTTTAATATTTATAAACAGAAGCGTCGGGTTTCCCTATTTTCTTTAGTATTTAGAAAAATGCATTAAGAACACCAACAATTCCAGTAGTGAATTTTGAATAATTAACACCTAGAACCGTGCAAAATATTTTGAGAGAATTTACCTCTGTTACTTTTCCTCTATTAAACACTTGACATCACTACTGAACATTTATAATTTCAAAAAATAATGACACCTGCAACAAATCAAGGCATTCACATGAGAATTCGATAGTAATTCTGACCATATAAATAAAGGGTTCGGATATTTGGCCACTTCTAAACCGCTTTACATTGTAGGTGAATAATCAATTAAAAAAAATGTAATTTAGTAATAAAATTTTTGGTATATCTATATATCCCTATATATATATAAAATATAGTATATATATTATATATTATTTTTTAACTATAAATAATATTTATTTTAGAAAATGTCTAAAAATTAACAAATTAACAAAATTTTGCCCCAAAAATTTGTTAATTCTAAGATAACCAAACTCAAATAAGGCAAACAATAATGAACTCACATGGACAAATTAATTTACCAACATGATTGACCAACCATTTATATTCATTGGTCAATGGTTAAGAGCATGTGTTTCTCCTAAGAGGTCATAGGTTCAAAACCAGAGGGGGGTAGAGTATGTATGTCGTCGTAGACTTAGCAGTCAAATCGTTGTGCGGAGGTGGGTCCCTTGTCCCACAAACAATGGGGTCTCATACACCAATTTGGTGTCTGGCTTTACCGTGACCTTAAAAATAGATATTATTATTATTATTATTGTTATTATTATTGATATAACTTGTGTATGGAGTATGTTTTGGTTAATATTGTTAATTTATTGAATTACCTATAAAATACTTCAACTAAACCATAGAAAACGATTGTTCCGCTTCCCCATATGTGTGAAAAATAAATATCAATTAAAGCTTATAAATGTGATATTATTACATGTCTATGCCATTATGTATAATTATATGAACAATCAAAAATAATAATTTTTGTTTTATTTTATTTTATATATAACTATTACAAACATTTATATTGGAAATCAAGAAAAATATATCAATAACTATTCTGGTTTAAACATAGTGTCAGCGAATCGGTTGTGTATGTAAAAACTTAAGAATTTAGCTTATGTGTATGTAAAAACTTAAAAATTGAAGAGAACAATATACTTGCTTCATAATATTTCTAGGATAATAATTGTGTACACAATCTTCTTATCCAACTTGAAATTGAAGCGCAAGGTAATGGCACCTAGAACAATCAACTAAAATAAATCTTCTAAATTGTTTTCTTTCATTGAAAATGTATCTCATATACATATAATTTTAATTGGCAGATGTGTATCTGATTTAGCCCACAATAGAAGAGTTCATATAGAATTCATTATATTTTCCACAATTCAATATCTTGAAAACTCTAGTTGACATTGCTAGTTATTAAGACAATTTATAATTTACAACTAACATATGGATATATAACACATGGTGTTTATGGTGTTCATGAGTAAACACTACTATAAACCAAAACTTGTAATATGATGGAAAGATATAAATGTTAGTCTATTATACCTTATTAAGATATATTTTTTTATTGTTGCAATCAAATAGATCGCCATTTTCTCATAGCTCCAATATTTTGATTGAAACAGACTTTACCTATTGATGATGATGTGATCAAACACCTACCGAAATAAGATAATCAATATCGACAAATAAAATTTAAAAAGTCATGGATAATTATTAAGTGGAATGATTATCAAAATAAAAATCAATTTATCAATCCCAATGGTAATCAGTTACAAATCCTCAGTTTTGAATGGTGAATGTTGTTTTTTCCACAAAATATTGCATGTATGGAAGTTCATCCATGATGATAGCACCGACATCACCTTTGGACAATTCCAAATAGAGAAAAGTCTAGAAATTTCTACTTCGTGGTGTGAGAATAAACATAGGGGAGGGTTGAAATTACCTTTCCGCCCTCCCTGCCACGTCGCAAAACCACATGTCAACCCACATGGATCTGGTACGACACATGTTCACCGTGGAGGTCCACGTGTTGGGCATCGTGTCATCACATAAAATTTTGTGTCAGTGTCATTTCCTCTGTTTGTTTGGGGTCATTCCTACAATGTTGCATTTTCCCTTTGTCTTTCTCCTCGGAGATGGTTGTTGGGTGAAGCCCCCTGCCGAAGATGGTGCAGGACAGCCCAAGAACCTGCATGCTTCATTTGGTATTGAGGTTCTGATGCAAACATGTGTTCAAGGTTTAGGGTTTGTGGACCTGAGCTTCATCTGGTATGCATGTGTTGATGTAAATGTTTGTTCGAGGTTTAGGGTTTGTGGTTGGAACATCGCTTCTACCTTTCTTGTGGTTTTCCGCCTGGATTTGTTAGTCATTCTGGACCCCTGATTGTTTAGGGTTTCTCTGGTGGTGGTATTTTCACAGTTTTTGTTGTTTAGGGAGGAGCCGGTTGCAGTTTTACCGAGCTCAAGGTGGAAGGTCTTTTTTAATAGGTAATTGCTTAATTTGTTGTTTTGTACTGGTTTTTTTGGTGGTTTTCTGTTGTCTAATGGATTTTTCTTCTCATTTCAGGTGTGGAAAAGGTCATTACAGGTGTGGAGAAGATCTGGCGAGCTCTGGGGAAGGTCGGCGACCATCCATGGCTTGTATCCGATAGGAATTTAATCCTTCTAGCAATTTCTCTATGTTTTTGAACACAAGCAACTCTATTTGGATTTTTTGTAAACTTTCTATGGCAGTTTTTTAGGGTTTAGGGTTTTTGTGGATATTTTGATGTTGTTTGTGGCTTTACATGATGGTATTTGTGAATTTTTCGCTGTTATTGTGCTTGTCCGTCCCGTGCCATCCTCGGTCGTTTGCAGAGTTTAAATGGCAAATGAAAGATTCCTAAGAAGCAGGGTTAGTATGCTTTTTGAATGGCCTTGACCTTGTTCTCCTCTGTTTCTATTTCTTGGTGCATTTTACAAGTATCTATAGAATAGTTATGCCAATTGAGTCACTTTTAGTCCTCTGTGTGTTGGTCTATGTTCACATAAGTGTTGAGGATGCTCACATGTGAGGTATTAGGTAGTTTTTCCATCCTCGGTCATTTGCAGAGTTTCAATGGCAAATGAAAGATTCCTAAGAAGCACGATGAGCATGCTTTGTGAATGGCCTTGACCTTGTTCTCCTCTGTTTCTATTTCTTAGTGCAGTTTACGAATATCTACAGAATAGTTATGCCAATTGAGTCATTTTTAGTCCTCTGTGTGTTGGCCTATGTTCACATAAGTGTTGAGGATGCTCACATGTGAGGTATTAGGTGGTTTTCCATCCTTGCCCATCCCATTCCATCCTCAGCGTGCCATCCTTGGTCATCCCATGCCATCCTCGGCGAATGGCTTCGCCTAGCAACCAGCCCCGAGTAGAAAGACAAAGGGAAAATGGAATATAGCAGCAATGACCCCAAACAAACCCTCGAAACCCTCGAAGCCATATTGGACTCTGGTTTATGTTCTTATTGCCATATTTAGCTTTTTTCCTACTCTACTTGATAATGAGTGCTCTCAAAAACTTATTATGAGATAAGACTGTATGGTCATTTGATTTTTGTATTTAGCCTTTTTCCTATACCTTTGGCCATTATTTGTTGTCTATTGTTCATATCAAGTGTTTCCACTTTTGCAATGTTTATTTCATTTATTGGTCTGTAATAGTATTATGAATTAGAAGATTGGTTTTCTCGTTCATCGAATAGAAACAAATCATTATGAGGCTTTGCTAGCATATTCCTCCTATTAATGAGAAATTTTCTTCTTCCTAGGCAATTTTTGGTCAATTTAGAATTATTTAATTTTTGGTTTTGTCTCTTGCATAGAGTCTCTATGCTTGCTCGCAACTTTGAATCTACCCTATTGAATCTGAAAAATGACTGAAATAATAATCCTGACACCCTTAGAATCCTATAATACAAATTTCATTATTTTTTTCCTTCTTCTAAATAGATGTCAAATATTTTAAAGATAATTGGGGAAGGGAAAATAACAGTTAGAGATCGCATGGCGATTTGGCATCTCATTTCTCAAATGAAGGATGCCTTTGTTGGTACTAATTCTAGGCCAGCAATTCCCTCTCCTCTTGGCATCAAGGATAGAGCACAGGCTCTGTCTGTCAACAGATAAAATGTGTTCAGGTTCTATGATGTTAACAAGCCTTCAGAATTGTCTCTGTATATACAATTTTTGTTTGTTTGTTTGTCCCCTTCTCTATTATTTTACAGGAAAAAAAATTTCACGATGATGGGATGCCATAGCTGGGCTTCATGCCCTGGCTATCTTGATGTATAGTTCTATATATACATGATTAAATGATACGAGTTTTACTTAACTTTTGCAGTTTGTAGGCACCGCAATTGAAATTTTTGTGTCCTGTTTATTTTTGGGGATGAGAAGATCATAAATGATGCCAATTTTACTTAACTGTTGGAGTTTGTAGCCACCTCAATTGAAATTTTTGTGTCCTGTTTTTTTGGGGGTTGAGAAGATGATTAAATGATGTCAGTTTTACTCAACTATTGCAGTTTGTAGCCACCTCAATTGAAATTTTTGTGTCCTGTTTTTTGTGGGGTTGAGAAGAGATTTGGGTTTAGGTATGGTTATTGGTCAGAAATGCATAGGAGGATGATTAAACTTCATTTTCTTAAGGATTTAGGTTATTCTCATATTTACAGCGATTATATTGGATGTGACTCTTTGGTCATGTGGTGGTGAAGATCTAGACATGGGGTGTGTATCTATATTAGTGATCTATGTTTGGACCTGGAACCTGAATTTGAATTTGAAGGTTTTCATATTAGTGATCTAGGACCTAGAAGCTAAATTTGAATTCGAAGTTTTTCATATGGAAAAAAATATAGAGATGGGGTGTTGTTATTTTAGTGATCTATGTTTGGACATGGAACTAGAATTTTGAATATCTGAATTTAAATTTGAAGGATTTTTCCTGCTCTACTTAATAATGAGTGCTCCCAAAAACTTATTATGGGATAAGACTATCTGGTCATTTCATTTCTGTATTTAGCCTTTTTCATATGCAACTTCATAAAGTGCTCTCAATTTCTCAAGTGTCCCCTCAATGAATAAAATTATCAGTGGCTTTTTGAAATTTAATAAAACTTATTATGAGGTAGATTGCCTCCTCATTTGAGACTGTTTAGTCATTTGATTTTCGTATTTAGCAATTTTCCTAAGCCTTTGGCCATTATCTCTTGTCCAGAGTTGGAATGGAATGTTATTATTGAATTTCTTATGATATCAATAGACCAATGATTATTTGTTATGAATCTTGGTTACTATGACTGATGGGATTTTACCAAGGTCTATTTCAGTGCAACATGGTCTATCAGTTATCAATAATCTTGAAATGCTTAACTGAGATTTACCCAAACAATAGTTATCCTCTTGAAGGCTCTATCCTCTTCAATGAGCCTTTAAGGAGATGGGGATCGGTTCTAACCTATTGACCCTGTCAACTTGGCCCAGAAATTAACACTAGTTATCTCACAGAATTACTCATGGATTCATCTATCATTAATTTCCTTTTCTCTTTTAGCTACAACCACTGAAATAATAGTTTTCAGTTCGAGTTTAATAGAAGCCATAAATAGTTTTGCTAATCTGCAGCAACTTAATTGAGTTCTAGAAAATTTATTTCAACACAACCATAGTTACACAGTTTAACCCAGCCGCTTCAAGTATAACTAATTAACCAGCAATGAAGGAAACTATTTTTCAATACCTATCTGTTTCCTTCCTTTATTCCTCTAAGCTAGCCACACAAATTTCACAGAATAACTTATAGAAATAGTTTTATCATAATTAATATTTTACAGAAAGACATATTCCATTGAAAATTTCTTTTCAACACACAATTAGGTTGCCATAAGAAATCACTACTAGGTTGTAAGCCAAAATGTTTCTGTGACAAGAAAAAGATACAATCTATTGTTGTCAGCCAAAAAATTTCTATGGCAAGAAAAAGTTACAATCTAGTCTTGTAGGCCAAAATGTTTCTGTTCCAAGAAAAAGATACAATCCACCCAAAATCCACATCATAATGTGGTTAGAACCAAAAAGATATGACACTCCTATTCTTTATGGCCCTAAGAATCTTGAGTGCCAAAACTCCCCGAGTTACCTTCTTGAGCCAGATAGGTTGGCGTACGAGTCAAGGGCTAATTAGGAAATGGTTGATTGTTGCCATATGATTGATTCCAATTTGCAGCTTCCAACCATGAAGGTACTGAGTACCCATATCTCACATTTGCACTACTGACCCCTGCATTAAGTGGAGGTGTGTAATGAGCATACAAAGAATTGACACAAACTTTGGTAGGAACAAGGCAAGTGGGTAAACCGTCAGTTTGATAGTGGGGCACTTGAATGTTTATGAGATCTTGGAATAATTGTATAATATCTGCAATGGAGTCCAATGAATTTGAAATAATCATGATTTCATCAGCTATTCTTGTATCATTAATCATCCCTTGTTCCTTTTCAAGCATTTGTTGTGCCTTTTGTTTTTTCTTTTCCTGTCTTGCCATTTGCTTTTGTTGGTCCTTAACTTGCCTTGCTTTATCTCTTTCAATCCTTTCATTTGCTCGACATTGTGCTGCAACAATCCTTGATGCCTTCTTCTCCTTGACTAGATCATTCTTCTTTTGTTTTAATTATTGCATTTCAAATTTCTTTTTTTCATACTCAACTAACAGGTTTATATAGTCCTCTGAGGTGAGTAACTGTGAGCTTCAGCCCAAACGAAGACTACCCAGTGCACCTTTCTTTTTTTTCATTGATACTCTCTCTACTGGTAGCTTTAGGAACCGTCCAAGTGTCTTCTCCACCCCTCCCACCCGCATGTAATTGTTTGGTACTTCCCTTCCAGTATCTGTTGGAACTAATTAAACTATATCATTATCTTCATTTGATGCCTCATTATGTCCTTCATCTTCTTCCATTGATCTATTGTCCATAAAAAAATGAACAATTTCATTGTTCAATTCTGCTAGTTGTGAGGGCATGTTCATGCTTTCTTCATTGGTTGCTGAGAAACTATGTGCATTCATATTGATCATTGCTTCTGCTAGCCATGAAGGTGGGGTTACTTGGCTTGGCAATGTCAATTGGTCATTGTCAACTGCATATTCAACAATATCATTACAATATCAGCAACAGGAATTTCATGTTCTTGAGTTGGTGGAACGATCTCCATGTTACTACGAATTTGTTCATTGCTATATTGTGTTTCACATATAGTTTCATCATCTTCAGCATATAAGTGTCCTTGAGATAGGAAAACCATATTACCAGCTGCAACAACATCATCTTGGTCATCTACTTCTTGCACTTCAAAATCTGTTTGGGCATTCCTTTCTTCCTGACCATCCACATGAAATGCTTGGCTACAACCAGTATCATGCATAAGAGCATCATAGTTCAGTGGCCAGATTCCTGTCCTCGTAAAGCCAACCTTGATATTTGATGGTGTCAAAGCCCTGTTAAAAGCTTTACCTGCAAGCTCTGCTAGCTCAAACCTTTTCACCTCAACCCCTAGATTCTTTGTCATCCATGCAACGCGCTCCGACCTGAAATAGTTCTTGAAAGGGCCAAACACACTAACATCAAGGGGTTGTAGTCTGTGAGTGGTATGAGTGGTCAATGTCAACAGGTCGATGCCTAAATTGTTTGCTTCCTCGATGTTTTATACAACCATGTGGCTCCCATGGCTATCTAATATTTAAAGGTGTTTGTTATTAGGCGAGACGCCACCTGGTACCAATGTAGAAAACTGAAAAAGCCAACTTAGAAACAGTTCTTTAGTCATCCATGCATGGGGATGTGCATCCATGCATGCACCTAGTTCACAGTTCTATATATATTTTTTCAGTTGATTTTTACCATTGAATAGATAAAATCCTGGGATTGATTGTACCAATTGCATTGACACAACATAAAATAGTTATCCACTCCCTACTCTTGGGAAAAAGCTTTGGCACATTTTGGCTCCCTCTCTTGGCAATTACCTACATGCCACAATTCCTCCCTGCCTATAAACCTGTTTCATCACAGTTCCATATATGGTCTGCTCCATAAGAATGTTTATCGTAAGCACTAGAAAGTGTGTCATAGAACTTTTGCACAATTGCAGGGCGCAAATTTAATGCTCTATCTCTGTCAAGGCCCTCAACAGTATGCAATACAAGTTTTGGATGCCTTGTTTTAAACCCAAACCACCATGATTTACCAGGAAACCCATCTTTGAATGGGTTTGGCCTCCCTTGATAGATTAAGCAACTGTTGATTTGAGTTGTATCAACTCTAGCCCATGTCCCAGTTGGGCCATCTCTTTACACCATTCAACCACCGCGGCCTCCTCCTCCTCAATCATAACTATAAGAGGCCCTCTACATTTTGTATAAGTTAGTCTATTTATCCGATAATGTATTGATGAGGGAGGAATACTGTGTTTTCTTGTAGATACCTGAACTGAGTATCCATTAAACTCTATGTCGTCACTTGCAACTAACATTTGTTATTTTGTCCATCCTCTTATAGCACTAATATTTTTAGTTGAGCTTACTCCTTGGACTGTTGTTGATGGTGGTTTTATGGTTGATGGCATGTTAACATCAGCTGCTATCACATGGTCATCCTCAACAATGTTCCCTAGTGCATTTTTGGCATTAACATCAGCTGTCCTATCCTCATCAGATGATGTGCATCGTAGTTGTGCACCACTTGTCACTCTCCTGCCACTTCTCCTTGTATGAGCAGAGTAACCTCCTTTTGCCATAGATGCAACAACTTGTAAAATTATTGCATGCATTTAGACATTAGAATATTTGTAAATTATGATTTAATACTTCTACAAAAATATTTTTCCTTTATTACAGGAAATTATCAACATGTATGTTACAGGAAATTGAATTGTATTACCTCGTAGTCTCTCATTACAAATTACTTCGTAGTCTCTCAATTTCTTGCATGTTCATCAGTTTAGCAACTTTATATGGATTCAAGTAGGATTCTACGACAGTTGTTTCCAATATCATTTTCCATTTTTTTTTTGGGCATTGCCAAAAATGTCTCAGTACTGCAACTTCTTCATTACATTCCATGGCCACCATTCCAGGCATAAATTCTATGTTGGAAACAACTTGCAGCTGTGATCAGCCTTGGAATGGACTTATCAGTCATAAAAGGTTTTAGGAAATTGAACTGAAAAAATTAAGTATGTTGAAGGCATTCATTTTTTTTATTTTAAGGAATGGTTTAACGTTTCTAAATAGTTGTATTTAGAACCTACCTTTTATTCAATGGCTGTCTGTGAAACCTTCCAGGTATCCTTTTAGCAATTATGGCCAGACAGATCATGTAAGAACTCTGATAAATGAAAACAATGAAAACAAAATTGTAAGAACAATGACATTCAATGGCTATTTGTGAAACCATCCAAGTATCCTTTTAGCAGTTATGGCTAGACAGATCATGTAACAACTCTGATAAATGAAAACAATGAAAACATAACTGTAAGAATAATGACTTTCAATGGTCGTTTGTGAAACCATCCAGGTATCCTTCTATCTGTTATGGCCAGATAGATCATGTAAGAAATCTGATAAATGAAAACAATGAAAACAGAACTATAAGAAGAATGAGTGGTAATTGATATAACTAACCTGGACATATTGGCAACTGTTTAGTGATGTTGTCTTCAAGTTTGCTGAATAGTTTGAAAGCATAAGATGCAACTTCAACAATGGATGGACTTCTTTTATAGTTTTTGGCACTTGAATTTAATTGGTGGACATGGATGCACATGGATTGCAATGCCTTCATTTTGAATGTGTGGTCTGGATTTAATTTGATGTGATCTAATGGTTGGGAATTGGTTATTTGTTGATCCATGTGCTTTGATCTGTTTTAATGAGAAATAGAGTGAGTTGGGTGTCATTTATTGTAGTTATTGGGTCTGGGTGACATTTATTGAAAAACATGGGTTTAAATGTTATTGGGTTGGGTATCATTTATTGAACATAGGGTGTTTAGTTGTTGAACAACACATCAGTTATGGCTGACATACCCTTTTATTATGTGCAGGTAGGCATATTTATTTGGGATGCAAAGCTGTAGTTCTGATGAGTGGGTGTTGAAGTGACTGTTGCTTTGTACTTCTGGAATAGACCATTTTGGAAGCCTTTATGGCTTTAGCTTTTTTCTAGTTGGGTCAATATGGTTTGCAGTCTTAAGTAGTAAAATACTCTTTATGGACAGTTGTGGGCCCAGTCAATGTATGGGGAAATTTTGGACATAAATTAATACTTATTTATACCTAATGTTATTTATTTTTGTTTAAATATTGGTTTCAAAAGTCTCAATTTATGGTGGTTTGGTGGGACCAGTAAAATATCAATTACTGGTCCCTACATAACATTAGGAATCTCTCGCCAAGCCTTAGGGTTACCTGCAGTTCCAATCAACGTCCTTGGTCGATCATGGTGATCAAGGTACGGAGCAGAGTTAAATTTAAACTCACACAGAAAAGAATCAGAGCACCAAATTCATGAGTATCAAAGAAGAATACTAAACATGGAAGCTTACACAATACATTCCAGTTAGGTTAATTTATACATCAATCCCTAGTTACGTTAATTTATACATCAATCCCCTAGAGGAATATAGGGATTTTACTAACTCTCATTTATTTTCTACTTAAACTTGTGGATTATTAACTTTTCATAATAATCTAGAATAATCATCGTTCATGCGAACAATGGGTGTGATTATTATTTTGACAGTTCCCCTTAATCATGACCTTTACGTTAACTCGATTCCTGGTCTTAGTCTGAGCGAGGCTTAAAAGCATGAATTAAATATTCCATTTTAACTTTCTTTGATACAATATATTGATGAAAAAATTATTTTACTTGTTGCTCCAAACTTATTTTTTCTTCTTCTTACTAGAGATCATGGACACTATATATTGCTCCTTGTTACAACTAGGATGTTTCTAATTCATTTCAAGAAATCCACTTCCATCAATGAATTTTTTTAAGTATTTTTCAATTGGCATTACAATTGAGTTATATTCTTCTTTTTATGTTGCTTCTTCGTGGCTACTACCGATACTAGTATACTCATAAACATTAGTGAGATTTTAAAAATCATCATAGTTCGGGTTCTTTCCAACCTTTTCTTCTTCTGACAAATCTTCGTTCTTTTCTACATTACAGTATTTGTACTCAGTTTCATTCTTTCTAATCCAATTTATCTTCAAGCATAGTTACTCTTCCACTTAATAAATCATCTACAAGTTTTTTCTCATGTATAATTTGTAACCAATACGCATTTGAAAATTTTATCTATTCATAAAATGTTGCACGTTCATCATTAAAAGTTGCATCATAGGGATTTCCATTACTATCACATGTTACTCTATTGTGAGATACATACATACTTTCAATCTTGATCCCCGTTATGATGCTTTGAACACAATCACATTGTTTAACAACACCTTCATCAACTTTAGCTTTTTTACTCCACTTCATGTTCTACTTAATTTCCAGAATATCACAAAATACATTTGCACTTTTTACTTCACCAAATTCATCAAATACTAGACAAAATCTTTTCATCTAATGTTGATATAATAAGAACTACTGTTATTTCACCTATACTCTTATCTCCATTCTCAGGGATTTATAGAAGTTTCTTGAAAAAATTCCCATAAATATATTGAACCAAATAGTCCCTCCATTTTAATTTCCCAAAGCTTAAAATTTTTATGGGAGAAAGATATCAAAACTGGCATTATTCGCTTCAGTATTGCATTGGTTTCTTCATATTCTTTGTAATGGTTAAGATTTATATCTGGCATTTCATATTTTTCCTCTACATTTTGATTCTCTGTCTTAATATTTTTGAGTTCTAATCTGAACACTTTGATTCTCTTTTTTTGACACATTTCTCAAATGCTTGCCCCTTCTATAAGTTTCACTTTTCGACTGCGCTTCCACTGCGCTACAATAGCTTCGCCGACAACTGCTAGGCTTTCATGCCTCTACAAATTATATAAAGGAGATCAATACTCATAGCGATGAGAAGCATTAATAATTGTTAGAAAGAAAAATATATCCATTAAGGGATGATTGGGAACCATTTACATTCCATCTTCATCGAGGACAATTTCTTAAATGGCTAATGCATGCAAGTTGCAACTCGCAGAGCAATAAACACAACTACATCTCACTACAACACAAAAGGGGGTTTTAAGACAATTTTTGGGTAAACTGTCTTAACTTGAGACAAGAGAAAACTTGTGTATCATCTTAAATATTGTCTTTAATTGGGTGTCTCAAATTGAATTTTCTTAAAATATTGTCTCTATAAAGACAATATATAACAAAAGCATTTTTGTCTCTCCAAAGACAATTTCATTTGTGTCTCTCTAGAGACAATAAAAAATTACATTGAAAGATAATAATACATCACTTTTATCTATTTAGAGACAATATAAAATAATGAATCTAGAAAAATATATCACCATTGAAATAAGCCAATATTCAAAGTATTTAATTCATATTAAGACACAATGGAATCGAACCACTAATCTTCTGCTTATAAAGAACTTCGTCTACCATTGAGCTACCACCCTTTAAAGAATTATGTGAGAGTTATGGTAGTCCTTGAAATTTCATATATAGGCATTGATTTTAAAACTAGCAATTTCACCGAGAGGTGCAGAGGAATGTCAATAGAAGCAGGAATGTGGAAGCCAATAAGCAAGTGAAATATATGGAAAGTGAAATACAATCAAAATTTGAGTTTCTATATATCTTCTAAGCATGTAGCAAGGAGGTTAAATTTAAGAAGAAAGTTACACTAAAATAAATATCCCATAACATTGGAAATATTTATAGGCACAAAGTATATCAGCATTTGGGAGAATCCCAAAAAAATGAAAATTTTGTAGAGATGTTACAGAAATCCAAAGGAACAATGGAAATCATGTGTTTACTAATGTTGCGGATGTCCAATTGCCCTTGATCACTTGGTAATGTGCAATTACAAAAGATGCAAAGACACCATATCAATCATTTTTACCCCACCTTGCTTGCCCAATCAAACTTTTGGAGTACATGTTCCAGCATTTTATAGGCTACTTGACAAGAAGAAAAGATAGAGAAACCAACGTAACCCATTGCTAGAAATTTATCAACAATTGAAATCTTGTTGGAAGGAAGCTAGAAATTGATCAACAATTGCAATCTTCTTGGAAGGCAGTAGTTTAATATTACTACAAGATTGAATTTTTCTTTTTTAAAACTGGATATTATCCATCTCTAATAATCAATAGTTGAAAAACTATTTACTGAAGGACCTTCCCAAATAAGAGATAGTGCCCCCAATATTCATAAGCTTTCATTTATGAATTTTTCTTTTATAAAACTGGTTATTATCCATCTCCAATAATCAATACTTGAAAAACTATTTACCAAAGACCCACCCAAATAAGAAATAGTTTCCCTAATATTCATAAGCTTTCATTTATGATTAAGCCAAGTAGGGGATTCATCTTGGCCAAAATGAAACCCTGTTGTTTCCTCCCTAACAACTACTCTTGCTCCTTTTGCAAAAGTGTAGGATAAAAAATTAGTAACCTCCATAAACTATTGAATCAACGAATGTGTTAAATCTGAGGCATCTACAAAGTGAAAATTTGGATATATTACAATACATATCCTGAAATTTGATATCATATGAATAAATTATATAAAATAAATAATGAAAATATTTTACAAGTGAAGTTTCTATGGTTGAATGTCAATTCTCCAACACCTTTATTAGAGGTAAAAACACTTCGATATTTTTCCCAAAGAATATCGATTACTAAAATAGTGAGATGGATATTGCAAGTTATCTTTAAACTGGCATTCATTACTCATTCCAACCACTGAGATGGTCTATATATCAATGCATGTTTTGTACATAGTAAAATTGGTCAGCTTTTAGGAGCTCTTTATAGTGGAAAAGTTCTTGGACTAGCCTGGTGATCTTACAACAGTGTGAAAGGCTTCACCTAACACTCAATCCATTGCCTACATCCCATCAACATGTAGCACCATTTTGTGATATTTCTTCAAGCAAGTATCCAATCTTTCAAAAGTTAAATACCTTCCCTAAGATTGTATCTAGAGACAACAAGTCTTGTTGCTATATGTTTTGTTTGATAAACAGAAGCAAAGAAACAAAATTTGGGAAAAACTATCTTGTGTAATGGTAATTGTGTCCTTCGACTCTAGGTAACAAGATACTAGAAATAAAAGAGAATAGTGGGGCATGAAACTAGATCACAATAGTGCTTTCCAATAGTAGGGCTCGCACTACCAAGCAAATACAATTTTACATTACCCATGTCTTCTCATAAAGATTGGTTGGGCTTTGATCCTAACTGTAGCAAGGTCAAGGATCAACTTTTTGTTAATCTAGTGTTGATCATCTTCCAATACTTGGAGTATACATTGTTGATGCAAGAGGCTAGAGATTAGGAATCAATCAGTTTTCTTTCTAATATGGAATCACATACATATAATTGTCTCTTATTTTAGTATCACCAAAAATCCCCACAAGAAAACATTTCATCCTTGAAATGATGATATCGACTGGCATCCCTCACAATAAGTTCTCGCCCTACAATTTAAGAAATGAGTTTGGAAGCAATTTGACAATAACCAAAAATGAAAAGATTCTTGATGATTCGAATAGGAATTCTCCAGGAATACTAATAAGCCCAAATGCAATTGCTAATTTATCACTATGATCGGATACAAATTGTTCTTTCTTCTCATCCTCTACGTCGTGCAAAACAAAGTTTGTATTGGGCACATAACTTTCCTCCTTCATCAACTTGGTTAATTCCTCTAGCTTCTCATATATCACTTTTATTTGTGGTTCCTTCTATATTTGACAATGAAACTATGAACCCTACCTTTGTCCTCAATCCAACTGACTCATGGTTACTTTTTTCAATCCTTTCTCTTTCATCCTTTTCTTCACATTTGTGAGACAATCCCACCTTCTAGTTGTAGCATATATATTGGACAAAAGCACATATGCTAGAGCATCTTGTGATTCCAACTTGAGAATATGTTTTTTTTCTTGTTTCCCTAAATCAACATTTCCATGGTTTCTACAAGTATACAACAAGGTCAAACATACCAGAGAATTTCGGTGAGACAACATTTTATATATTAAATCTTCAACCTCATTCAATTTTCCAGCACGACCAAGAAGGTCAACCATACACACACAATGCTCCATTGTTAATGTAATGCCATAATCTCAATCAATGGAATCGAACAGCCTATACCCTTCATCCACTAATCCAATGCTACTACAAACTGACATAAAAAAATAAAAAAAATAAAAAATAAAATAAAAAACTATATTATTTGGCTTCAGATGTACTTGTTGCATTTGGATGAAGAGTTGGAGAGCCTCCTACCATATCCATGATGTGCAAATATAGAAATCATTCATTCCACAAGGCAACTCACATTCACATTTTCTGGAAAATACCTTTTTTGCATCTCCTAAACTTCCACACTTTGCATACATGTCAACAATGGCATTTGAAACAGAGATATGTGATCCCACTTTGGATAGAAAAATAATGTACCTTCTTTCCAATTTCTAGTACTTCTAGGTTGGCACAAGAACGAGTCACACTGGAAACACTAAATTGATCTGGCTTTGAGCCTACTTGTAGAATTTGGCCAAAGGTTTTCAATGCCTCTTCCGAGTGCCCATTTTTTTTATATCATGTAATCATGGTAGTCCATGAAATCAATTTGCATTCAAGCATTTTATTAAAAACCTTATAAGAAGACTTGATGCTTGTAAACTTTGTATACATATCAGGAAGAGATGTCGCAACCCAGATATTCGACTCATAGCCAGTTTTAATTATGCAACTATGGATGCATTCACCTTGTCCTACATCTGTGAGGCTCACACATGCCCTGAGAGCACTGGATAAAGTGAACTCATCTAGCTCTATAACCACAAGATGCATTTGACCAAATAGTTTTAGGTGCTCCTTGCCATGATCATTTAGCATGCATCCCACTCTTATTTCATTCCATGAAACAAAATCTTGAGCAAACATTCTCTTAAAACAAACGAAACACATCAACTCTACTATTGCATTTTCCATACATGTCAACAAGGTCATTTTGCATGAAGACTTATGTCCAATCCAGTCCTGATGATATAAGCATGAACCATATTTCCATGTTTTAGGGTTGTTAGGCTGGAATAGGAAAAAGGTATACTTTTGAAGGTACGCTCTTTTGCACCACCTCTTGTCCCAAACATTTCACCCCGAAGAGAGTTTCAAAGCCTTCTTGCCATGCTCATGTTGAGCATATATAGAAATCATTACAGTCCATGATACATTTCATATAGGAATTCCCTCTCATATGAAGTGGGCTACTTAAAAGAGAAAATATTTAAAGAACAATAAAGTAAGCATGATATAATACCTCAGAAGGAAAATTAGGCAAGCAATAAAAGTAGAAATGTTAACAAGTCCAAAATAGAGCATATCCAATCCTAACAAATGTTAGTTGAAATAAAAAAAGCAATAGAAAAGCTCTAAGTGACTAATTGAAATGATGATTGCAGAAATTAAAACATGTAAAATTCACTTGGTTTGGGAAAGGAATAAAAAATTTTCATCTTCAACAACTATGACATGATTGAATTAGAATAATGGTAAATAATTGTGTTCCTTCAACTATCACATAAAATTCAATGAGAGAACTAAATACACTTAAACCAAACCATTATGTGTTGTATACCTTGATCCTCAAAATATATATCCCCACCCACCAAAAATAGAGGGAAGAGAGAGAAGAGATAATTTGTAGTTTAATATATTTCTTCATATTAGAACTAATATTGAAGGTACTATAAATAAGGGGTGTGAGAAAACAGAAGCTTAGCTTAGTTTTCAGTAATATTTAAAAACAGAAGCTTTAATAGCCCATGACAGTGACATCAACTAATTTCAACTTTTAAGTCGGTTGTGACTAGGACATTCATTTTTATATGGGAACCACGATAACAAAATGCAAAGATATTAAAAATAAAACGATCTTTATTTATCTCCCTTCTGTTTAATTTTTTTTCTAAGTTGTTCTCAACTCTTTGATGTAAACTCCAAGTAATATCAAGAATATTTAAAATTTTAGAAGTAAACTAAAGTTTAAAGTTATCTAAACTAAATTATGTCTAAATTCACCTGTTTCAATGGTTTCTCTATGCATTTTGATGGTTTATGGGCATATATACTAAATTTATAATTGTTTTTTTTCCGTACTAGCTTTCTCTTTTCATTTTCACGGCTAATGAGAGTATATACTATAAGTTTACTTGAGGTTCTCCATACCATATTTCATTTGTTTTTGTCAATATTTCCCACTTTCCTTTGCTCTACCATGAACTGGATTTTACCTTTTTTGGAGTTAATAGTGCCATTCCCATGTTTTTAATGTGTTCACTTATAACTATGACTAAGAAAAAAACAAAATTTCTCTTCTTTTCACCCCATCTTGAATGGAAAAGTGAGGAATAAAAATACGTGAAAGGCCCACACATGAAATTTGTCTATGCATTTTTCCATGTGATTTGATATGCCTAGTCATTTCCAACCTGAAATTTTAATCATCGCTGTAATTTTAACTCCACAAACTCATTTCACTTATAAAAAAAACCCTTATATGGATGCACTTAAGAATGGGACATCTCTCACCATATCGCCATGAAACTTACTATGGATCCCCAAGACTGACAGGGCCATTCCCAAACCAATCATTACCCCACTACTTGTATGACCATTTTGAAACATAGAAACTTATTTTAAAACCTTTTCATAAAAAATGTTTGGAGTTTCACAAATTAAAGTTAAAATTTATCTTGATCGCAACTCAGTACCCTGACTAAGTTGGAAATTTATCTTAGTTGAATCTCGGATACCCTAATTAAGTTTAACTTTGTCTCAATTGCATCTCAGATGTCGTAACTAATTTGAAATTTATCATACATCCTAAGTTGGAATTTATCACGGCCGCATTACATATTCCATGCCTTAATACATAACAGTAAAATCCACCATTTAATTTCAAACTTAACATAAGTTAGAAGTTTGTTTTCACCAAGCCACACACAAGCCTTAGATTTTATGAATATGCTTCAGCATGATAGAATATATTAATTTTACCAACTCTATGTTGAAACAAACAACACCATAAGAAGCATTCACAGATTTTCCTATCAACCCAACATTTTATCGGGATACTAAAACATCATGGAATAATTATGTATAATTAAAACGATGGTGAGAAGAAAAGAGATTGCATGTATCTTGAATCACATAATGGAACTCATTTCTAATTGAAATATTTCCAAGCAAAAATATTAATGTAAAAAAAGGCTTGTAGTATGTGACATGGTCAGGAATTTTGCATGGATGCTTCAGCAGGGTCATCCATGGGTTTTTTTCAAATATAAGGAAGCATCAACTTAAAAAACACGCTTCTCTACTCACAATTTAATTATTTGCAAAGTTTTTTCATCCCTTGGACTGGTTCTTCTAGGGGTGAAATTTATGAATTAGAATCCACATCACACAGACATGAGACAAAAGCTATAGTTTCTTCCTAGCAGTGTACTTTTGAATAGAAGGCCATGATATGCATGTGATTTTCCTAAAATGGCACCAAGACTCACATCCACAATCTCTTGAAAGATTTGCCTGTGGTTGCTCAACCTTATGGTTGAAGCGATTATTGGCATGCCATATGTAGCCTCATATGTTAATGCTTTGTTGAAACTATTTATAATACACTTGGTAATGAATAATTCTAACCTAGGATACTAGATCTTTTCTTTGGTCGAGTTTAGTAGAGAATTCATTTATTCACGCCATCCCCCTCATCCTTTATGTCCCACGACACTCACTGCCCTGAGTTGGTCATGATTATCTTGCCAACACTATCATCAGGCCTAATGTGCCCTTAATTATGAAGTCTACGCCTAATTACAGACCTTTTAATCCATATTTTAGAGGATCTAGAAACTAAAAGTCCTCTATCTAATAGTAACAAGCACAACAGTTCCACTCAAGGCACCTCATAAGTTAATCCTCAAGGTTTCACATGAGATAACAACTAGATCCCCAAGGAAAAACATTTTTGTTTCTAAATATGTTGAATTTCTCAACTCTCTTATCTTGTTTGCATGGAGTTCCCTGGATCGCCTATGTAGTTCTTAGTCTTACCATTCCTTGAGTTTATTTTGGCACCCATTGGTAGTTATATTGTCCATGATCTTTCTCACATTTTAAGCCTAGAAATTAAAGGATCTAGCTTAAGTCTATTGGGAGCAAGGAGTGGAAGTGAGAAGTACAAAATTCAAAAATCTTCTGAGAGCAGGGAGGGAAGAAAGAAGTGAAAGTTTCAAAAAGATTATGTGCTCAGGAAAATACCTATAAAAGTTTTAGGAGAAACATGTACACTATACTCTTTTGGTTGACAATACTTATGTAGTAAAGTTGGCCATGAATCATAGAATCCCTTATCGAACCAAGAACATCAACACTAAGTACCATCTATTTTAATACCATCTAGAAGAAAAAATAATTTGTTTGAGAGATTGATTCTCAAAGGAGAAAATTGCAAACAACTTCACCAAAGCACTTGGAAGAGAAAAGTTTGAAATGTTGAGAACGATGCTTTGACTCGAAAGAAACCCCTTTGAATTAAGGGGGAAATGTTAAATACATAATCCTTAGAGATTGAGGTACATTGTGAATAACTTTGTAAGTATTAATCTAAGAGAAATATGAAGGGTCATAGGTGAATTAGAAGAGTCATTTGGAGCTCTTAAGAATATGAAACCAAAGGTCAATTCCTCTTGTATATATGTATGCTATGAGTTGAATAAATTCATTTAAGCATGGAGTTATTCATCCTAGCTAGTAGTGGTATTAGAGCTCACTATTTTAACTCGATAATTCTTTTACGCATGCAAAAACAACCCTCATTGAATGTCAAATTTGAGGAATCTCCTACCCACTCTTCATTCTAGTTTTCAAAATACATATCTTCCATTGCTTCTTCTTCCCATGACCTTGCTCATTACATTTTCACAAATCTTATGCATAGAATTTCTCCCTAAGAAAAGAAAAGGCCATGAACTCAATTCTGAGTATTACCGTACCGTATTCTTAGAAGGAAAGTCAGAACAATTCGAGCATGTATACAAACAACTATTGGGTGGGATAGAGTTCGCGGGTTTGTCTCCATATGATTTCGAGAGAGAGAAATATATATATATATATTTCTCTCCAAATGATTCATAGAGAGAGAGGGAGAGAGACCCTTTTGTCTCACAATATAGGGACAATAACAATGTAGCTGACGACGTTTCAAAAGAGGCATTAGGGATGGGTCTAGGTAATTGGACCATTTCCATTTGTCAACGTGGGATGCAAATGATTTCATTCATGAATATTAGCTACAAAATTCTCTACAGACTTCTCCAATGATGTATTTTTGTTTTATATATACATGAACAATATCTGTTTGTTGACACAGCTCACAGGTTTTGTGATATGTAGATAACTTTCAGAGTCTGCATTGAAATCTCTAACATATGTGCTTTCATTTTTTTTTTTAAATTAGCTTACTGATATGTAAGGCATGTATGCAAAGCTGTCGTGAGACAAATGTGACATCTCTTACCAAAAGTTGGGAAAGTTACAGATTCGAGTCTCGCATTCCCTAGCAGGTAAGCTCTCTAATTAGTGGCACTACTTTAGCCAATTTACCATCCATGGATCATGGAAAAGTACTTGAAGGGATATACACGAAGTGTTCTCCTTGGAGAAAAAAATACTCATGAGGCTTTTTTTGGAGAAAAAAGACAATATATATATATATATATATATAACATTCTTTTATAGCCCCAGTGGTTAGTTCAAGTGGTTTGACTTGCAATGTCAAAGCGATAATGACCTCGAATATCACAAGGTGTAATCCACTCGGGTCCCTTGAGGGTTGGCACACATCTACCAACATCATTTACATTGGGCACCACTCACAGAATGTGAGGAAACTGCTCGAGGGTTTCCCCAAAGTTGTCTAAGGAAGGGGACAATAACACTCTAGAGTTCTCTTAATTAGGCTTATATTAGAGAACCTAAAGGCAAGGTTTCACATGGTTAGAACCTGTGATTAAATTTAGGAGTGTCAAAGTAGGGATTCTGGTAATTGTTACTTGTCTTATCTCTTGATAATACAACCAATACTACTCCAATGCTCTGGTGAATTATCTCTAGCATAGTCCCAAGCGACTCTTTATGGGGAGAGGATGAAATATACAATGCCCTTCGTCTATGGTTTCATGTTACATTATGGAGCATTTCTCAGGTTATATTCAATGTTTATCTGTAGTACAACTACAATCTATCTAAGAGTTCCTGGATATTTTGAAGGCTTTGCAGCTTTTGGTTCTCATAATGAGGAACCTAAATTGAAACCAATAGAATACATTATGCATTCAAATTACTTGGCTGTAAAGTTTTCATAAGACCCATTTCATTGAAAATCTTTGGAAAAGGATTTGTCAAAGAAACACACAATATTTTTTGCATGTAAATATAATATCAGATGAAGTATAACAATGGAACATTATTTCTTTTTTCCTCAACCCTCTCCTTTGTGCTCTGAATATCAAGTTTTTGATTCATAAGAAAGGTACAATCTAAGACTTTAGATCATATCAAGCAATAAATTGCAAGTGTGAACTACTTCAATATCTATTTCTACTAGTTGTTACTTTTGCGCCAAACTAATGTCAAACTCATTACATGATATAAAAGTAAATTGGGATTAACTTAAAGCGAGGGAATCATACCAATAGGAGATTTAAAACATAGATCTATGAAATTTACATTATTGACCTAGAAATTATCCCTAAGATTCTTCACAGAATGTCTGTAGAACATGTCAAAATAATGAAAGAAAGGAGAATGAAAACCATGAAAAAGATAAGAAAGTTTCTTTGTCATATAAGGCTCACCTTTGATATCTTAAGTAATTGATCATGGTTATCATGCCCATAAAAAAATGGCTCCTTACGAAAGATCTTCAACAATAAATAAATCAATAAAAATTCATAAGCAAAACAACATATAAAACTTAAAATAACTATTGTAACAAAGGGAAAGTTACTCATGCAAAGCATTTGTGTGGATAATTAAATGTGTTCTCTTGATAATGTTTTGTTGCTTACCGTTCCAGTAAACATACTACCAAGGCTCCACATATCCAGAGAATAATCATAATCTTGAAGGTCAACAAGAAGTTCAGGACTTTGAATTATTTGAGACACAGAGATGCCTCGTTATTAACTGCCTACCCATTCGAACAAAAGAAATACTAGATCATTAAAATATCCATATTCTAATACCTTCTCCTTAATGCACAAAGTTATGTTTCCAGTTCTTTCCAACATTCCAAGCACTAACAAGTGAACAAGTGCATGATACACATCTCCGAGTATTCAAAATATGATAAACAAATAACATAGCAAAGCAGACAATATCCAAAAAAATGTCAGTATCCTTAAATTAACAATCTTGATGATGAACCACACTTGTTGGTTCGAAACGCATCAGCCAAAAAAAAAAAAATCTCTCATGTGATTTCTACCGAAAGACTTTTTTAAATTTTTAATTGTTAATTATTATTATTAACAAGGATTCAAAGAACCAGAAAAATAAATACCTTCACATCAAATCAGTGAAGGTTCAACCATATCAAGCACATGATGGGGAGCATCAACGCACAAAATGCCTTGGGCTTGATTTGTTTTCTCCTTTTGACTTACAGACATGTTTAATGAGGCCAGTAGCTAGCTCTAAGGTACCAGATAAATTTGAGTAGTCAATAAAGTTGCAAACCTTCAATAAAGGTTCTGAAAAATCTTATCTTATATATTGGACTATAATAGCTCTTGAACTTAAGGCATGTATCCAAATAAAAATCAAAACAATGGAAGACAACATTCAACAATGAAACTTAAGCGATTCATAAGGTAATTGAAGCTTTGCAATTTTTGAAATCAAACTTATTTGAGGCTTGCTTTGTATAGGACTAATTTATAGTAAAGAAAAGAATGCTAAAAAACCTAAAGATATCATAAAAATAGTTGCAGACTTGACAATTAGGATTCAATAACCCGTGGACATAAACATGTAATCAACCACTAAAGTTGTTCAAAAATTCAAATTTCTGGCTTCCTCCAATGAGTTACATCCTTGACAGTCCCAAGTTGATGGCAAGAAAAAACTGGGCCAATTGCTATCAGAATCCTAGCTTGTGTGTGTTAGATTTTTACCTTGTTTTCTCCATAGTTGGTTCTCCTTCATACCACAACAATAACACTAGATCAATACCTCAAGATGTGTTTGTAGAATTGATAGAAGATGAAGCTAGGCACAATAATAATTTTCTTTGGGAGGAGTGATGATGTTATGAAGATAGGTTGTAGGGGGCACAAGCATGCATGCATGCTCCATCATTACTTAATTTATTGTTTTATATTTAGACAAGGCACAATTATCTATGAGAAATGACCATGTGTGTAACACACCCCAACCACCTAGCTAAGGGACATTCCCACTACACTCTGCCTCTGATGCCATAAATTTAGCATTTATTTAGTCTCTTATGGGAAGGTTGTTCAATTTCTTTGCAGAAACCATTTTTAAAAATATATTCCTGTTAGAAAAAAACAGTGAATCATGTTATAAAATAATTAGCATACTCTGTATTTAAGGGGCAGACATTATCTTCCATAATGGTGATGATCAACAATGAAGCATTTTGCAGGAAATGCTAGAACCATGAGCAACTCTTAACTCAGCTAATGAAAATGTAGAGCATATTCCTAAATGTCAAGCCTAAATGTAGAGAATGGTTGTTTGATATTAAAAGATGTCTTGGGTGTTGAGGAGACGATTTGCTGGTGTGTTGGTTTGTCAGTCTAGATTCATTTTAATCCATTTGTTTATTTAGTTTTCCTTAGACTTATTATGGGTGGCTAGAATTACCCTCTCGCTTCAACTACCATGCCTCCTCATCAGAGACAAGCAATCCGAAGAGGAGGAGCTAGTAATGTTGGTCCTCAACATCAAATAATATTCACTTTGGAATCTATTGCATCATATTTTAATTTTATCCCTCTGAAAATACAAAAGGAAATTCATCAACTGAAACACCCTTGCTTTTCCAATTCATAAAGTGGAGTGAAGGGTTTATGTAACACACCCCTTCACCTTATAAACAAAAAATATGAATACAAATATCTTAAATTATCAATAAATTGATTTAGAGAGGTTATGTGTGTGTACTCATACAATCACTGTCGTATAATTCTATTTCATGCTAGGTGGAAGTATGGACAATCAATAATACATATTTAGATATTGAATATGACACAAGCTTGACATATAACAACCATTTAAATGCTATTAATTTTAAGCCATTCAAGTAATAATTTGTATGTAGGGACTATGTAATTCCTTCATACATATTATCAAGCATGGTGCAATGCAAATGGGTTTTCAATATACAAACATCTACTTACTATGAGATATTTAATCCATTCTCAACAAGTAGAAATGGACTTAAACAAACGAGTAGAAAGGCGTTCAATGAAAATGTGAATTTTCATCACAATGCATACTGAAATCTTAATATCCCAACAAGAACAATGCTAGTCTGCTAAAAAGTTGAAATGTACATCTCTTTAAAACCCATCTACTGTATATTTATAATATATCTAGTGTTCATCTACGGACAGGCGTATGGATTTACAGGCATTCTGAAAAACACGGTACATTTCCTTTTATGTTCTCACCTTTATTTCTTTCTAAAGATTCATAAAATTAAAACATCAATTGCTATATTACCTTCTAGATGGTTTTACACTATATTCTCCTCTACTGGATGCATGACCAACAAAATTTTTTCCTTCTTTATACATTAGTTGGATATATACTTCATGGGTGAGAATTTAAGTAATTATAATTTTTCCACAGGAACTTCTGAACTACTATGAGATTGAGTGGTTAGAGACTTCCACAGTTAATCATATTGTTAGATATTTCTAGAATTTCACTATGTAATATGGTTGATCCGTCCAATCCTAACAAGAACCACAAATTATGAAAACAATATAAGAATTAGAAAATAAAAAATATGAATCTATCTTGGTACAAGAGTTAAAATTGAGGAATCTCTCGTAGTGCCGGAATTCCTCCTGCAGCCAAAGTTGCCCTTCACCATAGCAATTCATATCCTTGCTTTAATGGGACTAGCTACAACATAGTTGCTTGAGGTATCTCCAGGTTGATTACAAGATTTACTACAAATCAATTTTCCAATTGTATTTATGGAGATATTTCTCTTCGCATATCTACATACATGATATATACAAACTCTTCTCTCTAGTTATAATCACACCTTACTTTTGTTAGAGGAAGAGGCTACCATTAAAAGAACAACAGTGAAGCATGTTATAAAACAATTACTATACTTTGTATTTAAGAAGTAGATATTATCTTCCACAATGGTTATTATCGACAATGAAACATTATGCAAGAAATGCTAGAGTCGTGAGAAACTATTAACTCAACTAATGAAAATGTAGAGCATCTCCCTAACTGTGAAGACTAAATGTAGAGAATTTTCTCTCAAATTTAATGGAATGAATCCTAAGGAATTTATGAACTTGGGAATCTAGAGAGAGCAGAACAAAGAAGTGTAGCAGGGGAAGAGTTTACAGCAGCAATGTAGGAAATTCATAAGCAAGTCAGGCATAAACTGCAGGAAAACATCATGAAGTATAAAGGCTAGGAAGATTTGAGGAAAAAGGAACAGATTTTAGAGGTTGGAGACATGGTACTAGCTCACCTCAGGAAGGAAATATTTCCAAAAGGTGAATACAACAAACTAAAATAGGAAAATATTGGACCATACAAGATTTTGAGGAAATTTTCTAATAATGCATATGAATTAGAATTGCCTCTAGGATTGGGAATTTCCCCTATTTTTAGTATTTCATACCTCTATAAATATTTGGAACCTTCAAAATCGGTAGCAAGCAGTAGTAAACAACAGTAGCAATCAGACATAAATTGGGAAAACCATTTTCTTTCACTAAAAATTTTGCAACCTAAAAATATCTTAGAGAAGAGGGTCATTAAGAAAATCATAGGAAAGAAGTAGTATGAGTACTTAGTGAAGTGGATGGACCATCCAGTAGAGGATGCCACTTGGATGACTACCACACCTATACAGAAAAGTGGCAAGTCCATTAATGAACTCATGTTAGGAGCCATGAATAGTTTTCAGCTTCATGAGCATTATTCATTTTAAAGGACCACGTGGTCAAACTTTACTAGAGGGGTTGGACCCTCATGAGTTTCCTTATCAGATTAGGAATTTTAATGAATATGGCATGTAATAATGCTTTATTGGCTATTTAAATATTTATCAGTATTAATTAATGGCCTTTTTCTTATTAGTCCATGTAATGAACAAAACAAGACCTAAATTAGTTTATGTTAGTGAAGTTGGTGAATAGATCCATGTTTTAGGAACAACACCTAAAAACAATTCTAATTTCCCTGTTACTGTGAAAATAGTAATAAAATTACCTCCGTAGCTCACTTGCAGCATCGAGAGGTCTAGTGTGGAATCTTGTGAAGGAGCTTGTCTCATTTGCACGCTTTGAATATTATGTGTGTCATGCGAAAAGAGTTATTTTTGCGGACAAACCTAACCTCCCTAGGAGTCTAAGACTCTCTAGTGACAAACAAACCAAACAAGAGCAATCCTTCTCTAAACACACGTTATTCTATGAGAGATCAAGTGTTTTCCAATCTTACCTTAGGCCCAACGCTTGTTGTAGCAGTCCAGCCTTGCTGATCCAGATGAGCTCCTCCTTCACTTTAAGACCTGCATACACTAACAAAGCAAACGATTACATAACACCTGAATATTTCATAAAACAAAGCATATTC
>APFE030903454.1:0-13083 GCA_000404065.3 Pinus taeda | reverse complement strand
GAAAAATCAAGCTGGTAGTCCCGGTTTTGGGATCCAGGGGAAAATCTCTGTGCATATGTGTTTTATGTGTTATGCTCTGGCATTGTTTATTTTCTTTGTTTTAGAATTCGTATGCAGGAAATTTCTGTACAGGGTTAAAACCTACATTGATGTGGAATTTTTGTGGCATACATAGCGTTCCCTGCGTCAAGTTCTGATTTTCGATCCTTAGTCTAGGGTATGGTTACACAACACTTGTTTGCACCCATCGACACAGGTGAGCGTGCAAACTACTTCGTCTTCACTGCCCAACTCACGTTTAACACTGGGGACTTCTACACCGTAAGCACATCCATCTTCTACATTCGTGCTAGTTCCCCATAGTCTTCTGATGTGTATTCCCCCATCGTGCGGGTGTTGCACGCAATGTCCATTCTAGCGCACCACACTGCTGCTGTCCCGGTACTTCAATATCAATTTTGTCTAAGAATGCATCCACTTTTGTTACCCCATCATATGTTGGTAGTTCCCTTGCTTTGGTCATCATGCAACACAATGATCTAATCATCATGTTGCAATGCAACATTGTTACTTCATGCAACTGGTTTTACCAGTGTTCTATTTCTTCATATGAATCCGAAGTACAGGAACTATTGCGCTCTCGTGAGATTCTCCCATTAGCTGTTGGGTTCACCAAATCCTGGTCTTGTGCCATTATCTAGTAAATACAATCTAGCTCATCGTCGTTGTCATCGTTGCACACAGGTTCAGTGTAACGCTCTCCTTCAGCTGGATCTAGTGGAACTACTACACGTAGAGAATTTTTCTTGAATACCATCTTCACTTCTTCAGGTTGATGACTCCATTTATATCAGTGGCCTAGTCGATTCCTAGAAATGTGGGATAAGGATTGCTGTCATCAACAATCTATATTACTTCAAAGTCCATTTGTGTGCTCGATCCTTCGATATCCATTGTTACCCCTTGCAACCTCCCCATGGGCAAAATATTTTGTTGGTTCACTATTTGCAATTGAATCGGGGACCATTGCAATACGAGCCTACTAATGCATTCCCATGTTTTCTTTCGTAACACATTCACATCCGAACCCAAGTCAAGGATTACCTGATCCATCTCATATTCGTCAATCTGTGCCGTTAATCTCATTTCCCTCCCGGTGCATAATGCATGCTGTCCTAGCTTCCAGACTATGTGCGGTTCCCCTAACCCTACACACCTAGTTATCAACTTTTGTAGTCCTTTAACCACCTTATTATCACGCAGAAATTTCATGCATGTCTCTAAGAGGGTAGTTAGCATAGAAGGATCCATCCCTATCTCTGGTTGATCCTTACTACCTGTAGTAGAGGCTTCCACAAAGCTCTTCTTAGCTTTCATAAACATCTCCTTGGTGTGTTCCAAGTCAAACTAAGCTTCCTTTGTAGGAGACTTGCAAACCCATGTTTCTTCTTCGGGCTACTTCCCCTTATCTTCCCTTGTCGTTGCGCTGCTTTTGAGCACCATTTTCATGTTGGGGTCTTCTTTGCGTGGTTCAGACCTCATCATTTGCATATTCTAAGCTCGATTAGGCTTTAGTACCCCTTTCTCATGCATTTGTGCGATCGACATAGGACAATCTACCATTTCATGATCAAAATGCTCATAGTACAAACAAGATATTCTTGTTAGGTTGGTACAATCGCGAGCTTAGTGCCTTGGTCCTCCACAATTATAGCATATTAACTATCCATGGCCCCTTCCTAGCCCCATTCCTCCTCGTCCTTGACCTCGACCCTAAAATATAGCGCGCACCATCCCCATGGCTGGGTCGAAGCCTCGTGTTTTTGTCTGCATTCTATATGCTTGGGTCAGCTCCTTCATTAACTCGTAGCTGTGACAAGTATGCTCATCCCTGCCCACCAATCTACAAAAATGACAAAACACTTGCTGGGGGGTCTATGTATACTTTTGCAACAAATGGCAGTTGTTCGTCACGTTCTTTCCTCCCACTAATAGGTCATGCACCATAGCACGGGTGCTGCACTTGGCCCTACTTATGCTTCTAGTCTCAACAGCATTGGTCCCCCTCTTGCCAAGTAGTTCGTGAATACTGGATAATGATCCTTGTTTTGGCCCTGGCCTTCGCATTTTATGCACCATAATTCTTCCCGTTCCTTTCACCATGGCACCCTATCATGTTTCAAACTCTACATCTCTAAGCATAGATTCTATACTTGCACGTCAATTTGTTTGACTCCTAATCTCAGATCCTATATCAGTGTTTCATGCAACCTCATTTCCACTTCCAATGCTTCTACCTAGGTTGAAAGCTTCTACTGTGATAGCGTCATCCTCAAGTGTGGTACCAAAGATGCCACAAACCAGGCATGGTGCTGCACATTTGTTAGCGTCATATTAGCCTCGCAGATCATATTTTTCAGTCTCTGACCTAGATCCCAGGGGGTCTCACCTAGAAGCTTCACGATATCTTTAAATTCAATGATTGACTATGTCTCTGATTTTGGCTGGCTAAATTCTCTATTCAGCGCATTCTGGATCACCACTATTCCTACATTTGGGTGATCATTCAAGTGCTTGTTATACCATGTCAACATGCGATCTTGCAGAGCGCTCACTAATGTGGCCCTCTTAATGTTGTCATTAGGGACCCCATGTGCTTCCCACACTACTCTTACCATGAATCAGAACTGGTCTGAATCCTCATTCCCTACTCGTCTGAATATGGGTAGCTTGATCATGCTCACCATGATGAACTGTGAGTTTGGTGGAGGTGGGGTGGTTGAAGATGGGGGTGAAGTAGGTGAAGTGGGTGATGGCGTAAGTGGAGGTGATAACTGTGGAATGTGTTTCCTTATCAAACTGACTGCACTTCTCGGAGAAACCCGAGTGCGCTCCTCCTCGCTCTCTTGGAAAGGTGAAATTAAGCAATTGTTTCCTAATCCTTGGATAAATTTGTAGATCTTTTCGCTCCGAGTCATTCCAAACATCAATGTATTTGCATAACCTACTTTTCACATAACAACATCTTAATCTAGGTATTGAAGGATTTAATGTACCTACCTCACGGTCCCTTGAGAAACCATTGTTTTGCTTCACTATAGCTCACAGTCGTGTCTACCGTGAACTAAGTAAGTGATAAATCCCTGCTATTATCTAGTCAAGCCAATGGTCCATGGCCCACATGATCTTATCTTCTAATGCCTCTAGCCTACACACTAACTTTAGAGTCCATACTATTTGTTGATCGAGCTTGTACCTCCCATAGCTATCGGCTAGCCTCGCAATCCACTCGTATAGTTCATAAGATAAGGACACGAAAAAGATCTCATGGATTTCCATATATACGTAGTGACATATCCATATTTTCTCAGATGCCTGTAGAGTTCTATTTTTCTGTGTCACGAACTCGTGAAGCTTTTGATCCAAACACACTTTAATTTCCTTCTTTATGGAGTTCCAATGTTCTAACATTAGACATCCCTTAGGTAGATCCCGATCCCGTCAATGAAACCATTTGCTGGCTTGTTGGGGCCTGACCCAGGTTCAGAAGTGATTTATCCAAACAAATCCCTGAATTATCGACCCTTCCGGCAATATTCCATGGAGTGCAGACTGAGGTCTCACCCAAAGTAGTATGGGAGGTGCTCGAACTAGGTTTCCACACCTTAGTGATGTCTTGATGAGGTTTGGGAAGTTCATGAACCAATCCTACATGCTTGCACTATTCTGTGTGGCTATTTGACCTTCTGGTACAGAGTGCAAAGAGGCACTATCTAAATCCTTTACCCTTACTATGTTATTATTATAGATATGATTTAATTTTTTGGGCCTAGTAGTCTTTATCAATCATTCAATATTCATAACAAGTGCCCACAAACATAAATTGTAAAGAGATGTGTAACAATATAACATAAGCATAAACACACAGATCTACGAGCAAATTCACAATATTTCATAATCAACTTATCTTTTATTAGACCTTTGTTTAGTTACAATCCCAACTCCACCCTACGCACTCAGCTTCAAGGGTCTACGCACACAGATGCGAACTCTACCAGGCCTCTATGCACACAGCTGTAGAGCCTCTTCTTACTACCGTGACTCAAACCTCATACTTATAGGCTCAGAGCTAATTTCACATTCAAAAACCCATATCACTTAAGATCTAGACTAAAAATAGACTTCTACCCTTAGAGCCTCACTCTATTTATACATTCCCATGGTTTGCAGACCATTGGTGGGCCAACACATTCTAGATTAAATTACAATATTTTAGGGTGGACTACGCTAGACTCTCGCACTTCGTGCCCACATTTTCTGGTGTATTTACATTACATTGACCCAAAACCAGGCTTTAAGCCCCAAAAACCCACTATGGGGGGGTCCACTGCCCAAAAATAGGAGCAAGACAACCTTCATGATGGAGTAGGGTTGATTTCAATACATTGAAATTCTGTTTGGATTGAAGAATGCACCAACCATATTTTCGTGCGTAGTTGTTGCAGCGTTCAAGGAATATTTTCATAAATTCTTGGAGGTCTATTTTGATGACTAGACAATATTTGGGTTGGTTAGGAACCATGTGGTGAACATGTGCTTGATGCTGGATACATGCTGAAGATACCAAATCGTGCTTAACCTCAAGAAGTGTATGTTTCTCATTCCCTTTGGGAACGTATTAGGACATTTGGTTTGCAAACAAGGGCTGATGGTAGATGCCACAAAAATCATGGTGATTATGAATTTGGAATCACCTTTCAGTGTGAAACAGCGGCATGCTACCTTGGGACTTACGGGGTATTGCAAAAAGTTTATCAAAAATTACACTCAAATCACCGTGCTAATGGAAAAACTATTGAGGAAGGATGTCATGCTCGACTGGGATGATGACTGTAAGAAAAGCCTAGATTTATTGAAGGAAAAGATGGTTACTGCGCCAATTCTTGTCTTCCCGAAGTGGAAGAAAGAATTCCATGTGCATGTTGACACATCGTGTATAGCACTGGGGGTAGTTCTCACACAGGATGGTGGAGAGGGCTTGGATCACCCTATTGCATTCATGAGTTGGAGAGTATCTAAAGTAGAAAAGAACTATTCCACCATTGAACACGAGGGACTGCCTATGGTGTACGCACTCTAGAAATATCGCCACTATTTTCTAGGGGGACACTTCAAGATATATATAGATCATTCCACACTAAAATACTTGGTTAATAAGCTTGTGTTGGGGGGGTGCATATGCAGGTGGATTTTATTGTTCCAAGGATATGATTTTGAGTTGTTTTGAAGCCTAGATGACTGGACACAGGACCTGATCAGCTATCACACATTGAGACGAGGGAGGAACCTACTAACTTGGAGGAAGGACTACTCGATGCATAACTTTTTGTCATGCGCATAGCAGATGGAAATTTTGAAGATATAATTCACTTTCTAACAATTGGAACTACGTTGAAAGGTTACTCTTTCTAGGAGAAGAAGGAACTAGTGGTTCACACGAAAATTTTTCTGTCATTGCGGAGCACCTATAAAAGATGGGGAATGATGAGATACTATGAATATATGTACCAGAGTTTGAAAGAAGTAGCATCCTCATAGATGCACATGGGGGCCGTGGGAGAGGTTATTATGTAGGGAGAGAAACTGCGCAGAAGGTTCTTCGTGCAGGGTTGTGGTGACCAACCCTTCATCAGGATTCAAAAGCACATTGCAAGGCATGTGAAGTATGTCAAAGAATGGGTAAGCCATTGTAGAGGGATGAGTTGCCTTTGAATCCACAAATGATGTTGTAGCCCTTTGAGAAGTGGGCAATCAACATTGTAAGACCTATCAAACCACAAGGAAAGACAAGCACGAGATATATTATTACTACAACTGAATACCTGATGTGTTGGGTACAACCACAACAAGTAAAATATTGGACAGACATGATGGCCACAAGGTTTCTGTTTGCCCACGTACTGACATGATTCAGTTGTCCGAAGATCTTATTGAACGATCACAGTACACATTTCCTGAATAAAATGATCAACGCAATGTAAGACTTCTAGGTGTATCATCAGAAAATCACACCATATCACCCACAAGCTAATGAGACAATAGAAGTGCTTAACGAAGTATTGGAGACTACACTAACAAAAGTATGCGATGGATAGAGAAGTGACTCGGACCTGCGCGTACACACAATATTATGGGATTATAGGTAAAGATGCAAGAAACTGATGGGACACACGCATTTTAGACTGGTCTATGGAGTGGAAGTCGTAATATTGATGGAGTATATCCTGCCTGGTCTATGCATAACAGTACATGTATGATGAACCACAGAGCCATGGAGGAGAGGCTCGCGCAGTTGGAGGAACTCAAAGAAGAATAAATTTTCATTGGATTCCATCAGTAGGTACAAAAGCAATGCGAAAAGGCCTACCATGATTGACATATCAAGTTGCACACTTTTAATCTAAATGATTTGGTGTTGTTATATGACAGCAAGTTTGATTAATTCCTGAGGAAGCTCCAAATGCATTGGATGGGACCGTATGTTATTAAGGAAATCAGAGATAGTGGCGCAGTGCAGTTGGTGAAACTAAATGGCGAACTCTTCCTAGGAAAAGTAAATAGTAGTCTATTGAAGCCATACGTAGGTGGCCACCCCATCTGAATAGCTACAGGAGATACAACACGCAGCTTCACACTGCACTATAGATCTTGCTACAGTTCAGATAGATTTGGGAGTTCTCCACGCAAAGATCTCTACACTAACAGAGTGACTCAAGGGCAAGTCATTATGTTTATGTTGGGAGCTTGTTGGGCACCGGATACGCAAAGGGATGTTTTTGGGCTTAAAGCCCATATTTTGACTAAATTCGATGTAAGACTCCGCGTTTTGTGGGCACAGAGAGAGAACTTTTAAATGAGTCATAGGCTACTTTTCATCTCTAGTGTTGTTTCACTTCTAACATGCATGTTCAGTATGTTGGCAGAGTCACAATAGGAACACGAGCATTGCTTCACTACTAGTGAGCATATTCAGTACCCCGACACTATTTCTTGATTTACCTTTTTGTGCAAGAAGCCTTTCTCTTTTCACAGTTTATTTATTTTCATAAGTTCACATGTTCTTAAGAACTTATTATTCTTCTGGGGAGGAAGATGGATCTTCTCTTATTGAGAGCATGAGAGGTTGTTCCTTCAGAGACAAATATATATACATCTGATATTGAATTTCTCACTATTAGTTTTCATCTTTCCCTTTATTACTTGATTGGATTAGTGAGATAACACCATGCAAAACAAACTTAATCTAGGAATGGATATCCTAAATAGATATGATAGTTAGGTTCTTCTTATGGTTTTCCAACCGATTGGATTGTATTTTCCATCCAGGTGTCATCAAATTTGAAATTTGTAAAGGTCTAATTAAAGAATAAAAATCACATACTAGCCAAGGGTTGCACGCCACTATAATTTGCCTTTCCAAAAGTTTAGACAAATCATCTCAAATCTTAACAAAACAAATTCCATTCATGACCTATAAGGAAAACAAGACAAGAGAATCATGAGAATAAAATGAAAGGAAAATAATACAATGTAGTTGAATAAATGCAACCTAACCTATGTTAAAGGGTAGATGATCGAGACTAAGTAAAATGGAATTTTCAATGCAATCACAGAAGATGTTATTGACCCTTAAGTCAATGGATACTGTCAATTGAAATAAATAAAACATAATGTGCAATCCGAAAAGTAGGCAACCAAGACATATACACACAAAGACAAAGGTATGAAATCAAAGAAAAAAGTGTAAGGTAAATGAATACTCTATCTAATGCAGGTGAGACATATGAAGATAGGAGACACCAAAAAAACACCTCATTGACTCACAATGATACAAAGTTTGGTTGAATAAATGAAGGTACTTATTATAAGCCATTGAAATCTGTAGGTATTATCATTCTAACCAATCTACAATAGGATCATGAAAACAACCAGCGTGAGAACCTTGCAAAGAGAAATTGATTATGGACATATCTACATAATGTGCAAGATCAAAATCATATTGTGTTGGGTAGTGAAGGCCAGACGTAATGGTTTTGGGGCTTAAAGCCTAGAAGTTAGGGAAATAATATTGCAAATCTCTGACATGTGTGGAGCATGAAATGTAATAGGTCAAGTCAAGGGGTTGTCTGCCCAAAAATAATATAGAATAATAAAACGTAAGTTAGTCTACCCATGGTCTACGGACCATGTGACTCTATAAATAGAGTGAGGCTCTAAGGGTAGAAAGCATTTATTTTTGTTCTAGGTTCGATCTGATGTATTATGGGTTGGTGAAAGTAATAAGAGTTTTGCGTCTATAAGTTTGAGTCAAGGGTGTTAGTCGGTAGATAGAGGATTCCAAGCTATGTCCGTAGAAGCCTAAGAGAGTCCATAACTGTGTGCATAGACCCTTGCAGCTATGTGCACAAGGTGAAAGGAAGGTTGTATTGAAAGGAAGTTATTAATAAAGATAAGTTGGTTTTGAAATATTGCTGATCTACTATACTTTGGTTTTTGCATCTGTTATGTGAATTCATATCTTTTTATAACTGCACACGCTAGGTTTGAAAGTTAAATGTTTTCTTAAAGACCATAACAAGAAGATTAGATCTATCATAATTCTATTAATTTGCAAGTACACTCACGCGGATCCTCGCGGAAGCCCAATAACAGTCCAGAGTAGCGTGAGGACACATAATGGTTTGTGACCCCTCCAGACCACATAAAGACATCCCAACGGTGTGGAAACCTAGTTCCAAAACCCTCCCCTGCTACCTCGGGTGAGATCTCAGTTCGTCCTCCGCGGGCTATTGCCAAAAGAGTCGGTAGCTACGGATTTTCTTGGATAATAACTCTTCCAAGCCTAGTTTATGGCCCAATAAGCCAACATATTGTGAATCAAATATAGAATGGAAAATATTAGTACTAGTGTGTCAATCAGACCTGAGGGTGAGGGGGAAGGGGTGTCTATTTGAAAAGTTTGATCATCATTCAACAGTCTCCTTGTTTCCAAGCTCAAGATAAAATTTTCACATGAAGAAGGGTATATCAATTGGATTTTATACATATAATCATAGATTCCATATTGAGGGATAAATAATTCAACATGAAGATATCAGACATCCCTTAAGAATGGTCCACATCCCATGAAAGAATGCTAAGAATGGAATTTTGGAAGAAAATCTTGATCTGACCAAATTCACAAGTTTCATTGGGGTAAAAATGACCTAACATAACCATTATTGTAGATTGAAGTGATTTGACTTCCTCACAAGACTCATAATTTTCAAATTATGTAAACTCTAAATTTAAACACATGGACAGTTCTATCTCTAAACAACCTCCATTATTCAAATTAAGAAAAGAGACCAAATCAGAGTTGCTCAATTCATGGAATGGTTAATTTCTATTAGACAGATTAGGAAGTTTTTGATAGAAGTCATCAATGAATAACATGTCATCTTCTTGAAAACCTTCATCTCCTTGTGTTATATTAGTTGATTCACTACCAAGAAACTAACACAAGGTATGAGGGGTGGGGGTAGATACAACTAAAATAAATTCCTCAATGATCACATTTGACTCCAATTGAAATTTTTGCAAACCTAAGTCATCCCGTGAAAACAAAGATTCATCCATAAAACCTGAACAAGCATAATCATGAAGATTGATAGAAACACAATGATCAAGATAGTCTTTTTCTAGGGTTTCAACATCTTTAAAGGATTCAAGATTGATAGACTGATTACCAAAAGTACAAGATGCATGGTTGATAGAACAAGGAGATTCAACATCTTGATAAAGAGAAGAGAAGAAAATTAACTCCTCATCAATAGACTCGTATCCATTAGGAATAATTCCTGAATTAGATTCATTTATTTGATTATCATATTTCTCAATTTGAATAGTAACAAACAAGGTACACAAAAAGGAGGAAAAAATAAGAATAAAAATATTTGTAGATTCCTTGTAAAAATTTTGATATTCTTCTTGGAAAGGAACATCTAGTGGATCTAGTTGAAAATACGTCCTTGAAATCCTGACCAGGAACCAAAATTTCTCATCCAAAGATTCCAAATACACATCTTCATAAGGAAACTCATAACAAAAGTGAATAAATTAGTCAACAAATTGTTCTAAAGATTCATTTGATTCCATAAAAAGATGATCAATTCTATTATGAACATATTGAAAATCATACTTGTCAGAGACACGACAAAACTCATTAACCAGTTCTGTGAAATAATGGATGGAAGAAATAGGTAAATAACAATACCATTGTTGGCCATGACCTTCCAAAGTGAGGGTGAAAAACCGAGCAAGAATATCTTCAAAATAAACTCCCCTCGAAAACAATTGAACAAATTTAAGAACATAATCAAGGATGGTTGTTGGAACCTTTCCATAAAACTTAAAATGTGGAATGTTATATAAGAATTTAACATGGATATAAAGATTCAAGGATTTTAAATAACACCCTAGGAATATGATTTGGGATGTAGCCATTTAATATGATAGATTCAAATAGAATTTGCAAGCTCAACTTTTCATATAAGTCTTCTTCTAGCACTAGGATGTTGATGCTGCTAGATACTGCTAACATACAAGGGGTATCCCTATTGTGAAGTCCCAATTATACCTCACACCATTTAGTCTGCACATGATTGTAAAGGAAATACCTGACTGTATAACATACACAAGTGTTGTAGTGAGAACACCCTAGGGCCTTGGGTTGAAAACCCCAACAGAGCGGAGGGAAGAAAAACAACAAGAAATGCTCAGAAAAACAATCTAAATGATTATTCTACTGAGTTGGGAAGAAGTGTCCTTACCCAGAGGTCCTACGTTTCAGTAGATCCCATAGGGTGAAAACCCCCTGCCTCTCCTGATGCCTTGGAAACTTGTAAATTATCTAAACAAAGCATATAAAATAGTACAAACATAAAGCATATTCATGATATATATGGTAGATTGTATAAATGAATGAACAATTATGCATCAATATAAGATTCATAAACAAATCAAAATATAGATCAATGCATAAACATATTTTAATATGAGGATTGGAGAAACATTTCTTTATGGATGTAAGCTATAAGAAAGATGGAAAAATACAACCTGAGTCTTCCTCGAGCTCCAAGCGGAACCATCCTCCAGATCGATTATTTCCTGGCCACAACAATCTTCCTCCATCATCATACACAAGGATACCTCAAGGAGGATGAAGGATATCTCAAAAGAGGAAACAAGGGTTTCCTAAAGCTTTGGGGAGTGGGGAAGGCACAAGGATTTCATCAGAATCGATTAGGGATAAATCAACTATAATATCAATATCTCATTTCTTCTCCCTTAAGGCCTTGCCAAGAAGGTTTATTTATATTTTTCCAAATTAGTTTTTTTCAGTTGGGAAACAATTGGGTCATGAGCTATAGGAGGTGAGTAATAGGTAAAACCTATGGACTATGCCCGAAATTAAGGAAATTTGTTATTTTAAGTTTTTTAACACATGTACGCAGGTTGGGTATATGCTGAACCATGTGTACATGATTTTATCACAGTGAAAAGTAGCATATAGGAAATAAAACATTGCTTTTTATATTTTGGACCAAGTTTAGATGGAAGGGTTTCCCTAGGCCATAATCAGAGCATCAAATATACCAAGAGTAGTAAACTGTGTTATAATAGATGCCCCCTAATATATGAGATCAGAAGGGGTACATGATGGCTAGAATGTATTAAGTATATAGGAATCATGTTGAGATTGAGGAGGAGTTCACTAGAATTCAGCTTGCCAAGCCAGTGAAAGAGATCAGAAAGAAATTGTTATCTAAGGCAGGCATACCCCTGCTCAGAAATAGTAAATCATGTTTTCATGTCAAGTACAAAAGAGGATCCAATATGCATACAAGTATAAAGGAACTAAAAATACATAATGCATCATCTAATCATAAGCAACAAAGTGCATGTCTGAATATCACATATAAATAGTTGTTGAAGTATGAAGGTGATTAGTGAAGTCATAAAACTGACCCAAATGATATCAATTCTAAATGGTGGAATAAATGGTACTACACCACAACTTGGGTGGCAACATATAGGATGTCATTGTAAGGAACTGCAACATATAACGTGGATGGTGTCAATCGATAGAAACAGGAGAAACTAAAAAGTGAACCAAGACATGCTGATACAAACCAGAGGTATTCACTGAATGTTGTGGTACATTTCTACATAATGGGAATAAATGATCTGAAACAGACCATGTGAGAAATCATTTGATTACCAGTCATTGATGTATACCATTAACAAACGTGAGGCTACTAACCGATAATGATGATGAGAGCCAAGGTACCCAGTACAATCTAACAAGTGCAAATAAATGAGTTGTAGTCAAACACTTGGAAGAATCTATCAATAAGGAGATAATGATTTTTTCCCATTGTTGATAGTGAAGGAATATCCCACTAATGATTGTAAACCCTAAGTTACTGCCAAATGGACTCTAGATATTTTACCCAGAGCAATGAGCTAAAGTTGATGGGAAAAGATTTGGTAGAAGGAAGGCATTGAGGCATCCTTCATCAATCTAGTGTGAGTGTAACCTGTAGGCCAATAATGTGGAAGGAATTAGATGAATAAATATGTAGTAACCTAACCAAAGCATGTTTCTAGCATACACAACATGTAGCTAGCACACGATAGAAATCCTCTAAACCAACCAATAATGAAAGCTGACACAGAGGTGAGGAATCCATCAATAGGTTCAAATGGAAACCAAGGTACTGCATGAATCCTAATGTGTGATAGTGAAAGCTAATGTCGAACCTAAGGGAAACCAACCAGTCAAAAACGCATGATACTGATCGATGTTGAGCACAAGGTGACCTATCAATAACAAAAATAGGGCCACGATGCAGCTCTAAATCTACCCTCAAAGCAATTCATCATATTCAATAAGAGCAAAACTGTTGGGTCCCTATAATACTAGCGATTACCCCATTACTATTGTAGTTGTACCCCTTATTAATATTGTTGTGCCCCTAT
>APFE030903450.1:0-19712 GCA_000404065.3 Pinus taeda | reverse complement strand
AAATTATCCACCCAAAAGGCTATTTCATATATAAATTAAACTATACCTTAAATTAATATAAGTTAAAAGAAACCATATAAATTGAATTAGTGTATCCTAAAACAATCACAACCATATAAATTTAATTAATATAAATTAAAACTAGAAATAAGCGTACTCACATCAATTATTTATGGATATCAAAACAATTACTTCATATTGTTATAAAACATAGAAAATCTAGTCAAATATAATTTATTTGAAATTATTGTAGGTTTTAACTAAAAATAATAATATATAAATTAAACATATATACATTTAAAGATCAAATAACAATATTTTTAATTATACACTTTGGTATATATTTCATCACCAATATTCTTAACATATGAATATTATTTGTTACTGGGCAACCCCATGGTTTGTCAAGACCCAATACCCAAAAATAATAACTCATTTCACATGACACTTATTATTAAATAATATATAATAATAGTAATAACCAATTTTCTTTTGCTTTGTTATAATAATTGCAAAATAATTTGAATTTTAAAATAATTTGAAAATAAATAATAATAAATTAAATATTTATAAGAGATTTTTCAGGAGTAAATCACAAGAAATTTGGGCGTAAATCACAAGAAATTTCTTGTGATTTACTAAGAAAAATCTCTCATAAACTTGATATGCATCAATAATAAATTAAATAATATAATCTATAATTTGAAAATATATAATAATAAGTTGAATATAAAAATAGAAATCCCAGTAAATTTATTTTTTGGAGTTGTATGGAGAATCCCAAAATTTATTAGTTAAATTTGTAATGTGGATAAATATTAAAAAAAATTGAAAAGAAAATATACTCAGAAAACTAATTTTACTGTAAATAAAATTGTTTTTGATTAATTCATATAATTGGCAATTAATATCATTAGTGCAAAAGTTTATCCCCACCCAGTGACATGGTGGATTCTTAAACTAAAATGAAGATTTAACGCTTTAAATAAAGGTGCATACTTTGCATGCAATCTCCTTTTGTTTCCATCATAGGTATTGGAGTTTTAGTTGCGATCATAGGTATTAGAGATTCGGAAGTTCCAGGAGGCACTTTCACAAAATGGTGAATGGGCATCAACTTTCTGAGCTTGAATTCAAGCAGCTAAAGAGGGCGGGCAAGTACAAAGGTGTTTGTATGAGTAGTGCTCATTTTGGTGTTGAAATTCTGACCGCAGGACTAAAGAGGGCGGGCAAGTACAAAGGTGTTTGTATGCGTAGTGGTCATTTTGGTGTTGAAATATCTGACCGCAGGACCAAAAAAAGCGTTGGCTGGGAACATTTCACACTGCAGATGAGGCCTCCAGAGCTTACCAGGAGGCACAAGAGACCATGGTCCCCTCACAGAAGCCACCACCACATTTCACATTTTACGGGCATAGCTGCAACCACATTTCACACGGAAGCTGAGGCCTCCAAACCTTGCCATGAGGCAGACAAGACCATGGATGACTCACAGAAGCAGGTCTTGGGGAACCCTCAGCTTTCAGGAAGTACGAGTGGTCTTGGGGCAACCTCTATTCGATACCTTTTGGCTACCTTCATCCCTCCACGTGCTTCTCTCCGGCTACCCTTGAAGATAGCATTGCACGAAGCAAGGCAGATTACGCAGTGTCTGATGGAAGAGATCATAAGCCCTTATTTTCCTCTACCAACCCCTTAGACAACATGTTTGATGTCATCCTAGGTTCAAGAATTTCACTTTCAGTGATAATTTAGAAGGATTTCTCTTTTACTGTTAATAGAGATTAATAGAGATGGATGAAACATTTACTCTTATTCTTTGAAATTTTGTGGATTCTACAATATGATAGAAGTTGTATTTATTTTCCTTGTTCAGATATAGTATTTTGTGAATTTATATGGCCAATATTGTTTTTATGAGTGGTATCCTTAAAGCATTGTATTTAAATGATTTGAAAATGAAATATAATTGGCATTTCAAATGTAAGAAAGGTCATTTTCATGTTGAAAAACTATTTTTGTTCAAACTGAAGAGGTAAAAATATGTATTGTTTTGGCAATTTTCAATAAGTATCTTGAATTTGAAAAAAGAAGTTTAATATGAGTAATGAAGTTTCTGGAGTTACTCCCATATATGAACAGTTTATGACTTTTCTCATGTGAACAGTTTATGATTTTTATTATTGGAAACCCTTCCTTATATGGGTTTATCTTTAATGTCTTAAGGACCTTTGAATTTTGAAAAGGGAGTATGATTTGTATGAATGTTTGGGTATAGAAAGAGCTATGATATTAAAATGAATTTTTTATTCCATGGGGCTAAGTATTATCTTTAAATTATATGTAAAGGCAAGAATTGTAATAGGATTTTGACAACACTCTATCCTTCAGGAAGTACTTATGCAAACATGGACTTGTAAAGATAAATCCTCTAAGTCAAGAGAGAACACTAATAGGATAATAATAGGGGGTAACATTTTGTACATTTAGAAGTAACCTCACAAAAATAAATTTTGTTCACAACAAATATTTTCTAGTCTAAAAATAATAGATAAAATCTAATTATTGTTTTTATTTTTCTTTACTTAGTCTAATTATATAAAAAAATGAATTTTTTTATAAATTAATAGGAAAATTATTTTAGAAATTAATACTCATATAAACTCATAGGATTGTGATATTTTATTGATTAAACTTGTAGTGTAGACCAATTCTAGTCCAATTTGAAAGGAAAATATACCTTGAAAACTTCAAAAAGATGTAGTGGACATATATTAATTTTACTATAAATAAAACTCCTTTTAATTCAAGCCTTTCACAATTAATGTGATTATTTTCCATTATTTTTTGGCAATTGAACTAGTCATGTAGTGACACCTAACTAATTCAAAATTTCAATTTTTTATTAAATATTTTTTATATATATAATGTATTTATTTGGGTAATTTTAAATTATTTCTTTTAATTTCTTTTTTTATAAATGGCACATAACTCATATATGTTATATATGTAAAAGTTAAATAATTAAAATGATATATTAAAATATATATATATATTTTTTATAATGGAAAAATAAAGAAATATTTATAATATAAAATAAAAAATATAAATTGGAAATTGGGTTAAATGATTTATTCTTAACAATAATTTGTATATTTTGGTATATATGTAAAAAGTTAAATAATTAAAATGATATATTAAATATATATATATATATATATATATATATATATATATATTAAAAAATAAAAGAAATATTTATAATATAAATAAAATATATAAATTGAAATTGGGTTAAATGATTTATTCTTAACAATAATTTGTATCTTTTGGTAAAACCCTAAATTAAAAAGAATAAGAAGAAGTTAAAAATGATATTGGAATGACTACAAACATTTAGTAAGGCATTAATTAATAATAAAAATTTAAGTTAATAAAAAAGCTTTTTAATAGGATTTTACAATACCATGGGACAATACCATGGCTTATCAATAATACAAGTCTAAAAACCTTAACTTATTTCACAACCAAAATATTTTATAACAATATGACAAATTCTTAACAGTGGATTTTCACCCCCACATTATGGTAGATAGTATTACATTGTAAAAAATAGTCTTAGTTACAATGCCATGGGTCAATACCATGGTTTATCTATACCACATGCCCAAAAAACATAAATTATTTGCGAATCAAAATATTTTATAACAATATCACAAGATTGTTAACCATGGATATTAACTTGTAAATCATATTTGTTACAATACCATGGGCCAATATGATGGATTATCAATATCACATGCTAAAAAACCATAAGCTATCTCATAGTAAAAATAATTTATTTTAATTTAATCTTACAAAAAAAATTTAATTGAATCTAAAAGGGAAAATGCTACAATTTGAGATATATCTAAACCCTCTATCTATACTCAAGACTACTAAAAATATTACCATAGAAAGTAATCTAAGGTTTTAATAAAATTAACCTAAGATGGATTAAGACATAAATTAATCTTGTTGTATGTGAAACCCCTTTTATTTATTTATTTAGCTATTAATATTATTTTTATGTCATTATTGTTTTCATATGTCTTTTACTTTTTTTTTGTAAGCTAAGGAATTTCTATTATATAAAGTAAACTGAAAACCATCTTTCTTACAATATTACAAGATTATGGATATTAACTTGTAAATCATCTTTCTTACAATACCATGGGCCAATACCATGGATTATCAATATCAAATGCTAGAAAAACCATAAGTTGTCTCATAATAAAAATAATTTATTTTAATTTAATTTTACAACATTTTTTTAATTGAATCTAAAAGGGGAAATTCTACAATTTGAGATATATCTAAACCCTCTATCTATCCTCAAGACTACTAAAAATATTCCCATAGAAAGTAATTTAAGGTTTTAATAAAATTAACCTAAGATGGATTATGACATAAATTAATCTTGTTGTATGTGAAACCCCTTTTATTTATTTCTTTAGCTATTAATATTATTTTTATATCATTATTGTTTTCATATTTCTTTTACTTTGTCCATAATTACAAAACTAACTTTAAATTTTTTTGGTAAGCTTTGTAGGAATACATGCTCATCAATGTACTAGAATTTTGACCAATTTTTGTTTTGTCTTGGTGCCAACATGTTTTTGTTGTTTGTAGAAGTTGGAGAGAACTTACATTCATGAGAGAGATACATGGGGATTTTTTTTAATTTTTTTTTGTATTTTCTTCTAGGCCTACTAGCTGCGTGAATGAGTTTTTAAACTAGTAGGTCTACCTAGCATCGTCAAAGGAAGTTTTCACTTGAAATTTTCTCTTATTTTTTAGTTTTTATTTATTTTCCTTTCCTATTCTACTCAAAAAAACAAAATCATTTTCAAGTATAGGAATACTTCCAATGAATCAAGGTGCACATCAAGATTACATTTAAAATTATCTATAGGCTTCAAATGTATTCTTTAAGATGTACCTAGATGTAACAGACTCAATTATTTGACTTTGAGGATACCAAACATAGTTGAAGAAGAGAGTATTGTTGCAACTTAGTGACTATCTTAAACCATATTTCAATATAGTTGTGATGCCCCTCATCCACACGTTAAGTTGGATCATCTTGGATACATTATTCTTACATCACCTTCAAATCTTCCACTTTTTGCTAATTTTTCTCTTGAACACATGAAGGATTTGATGGTAACACTTTCTCAATCTCAGATTTTGATGTCTACTCTTCATCAAATGAAACCTAGGATTCTTTTGTGTTCTCTATTGAATCCTTTTTTTCTACATGTTGTCCTTCAATTCCATTAAGAGATTTTTGTTTTTTTTGTAATATTCTTCGTGAGGTGAGATGAATACCATTGAGATCAAGAGGAGATGTTTGGAAGTGTTGTAGCTCAACATTATAAGTTGAGTGAGTTACTTCATTATGTGGGTTCAGAAATGGTGGTATAGGTACTTGAGTGGGAGTGGATATTTGAGATGGATGTGGTTGGGGTTGTGGTTGTGGTGAAAGGTAGGGATACCATAGAGTTGAGTATGGAGGATACTCACAATATTGTGGATGGCTCCCATAAGTTCCTTTCCAACCTTGTTGCGAACATTATTTTTGGGGTTGTGATGGATAATATTGCTAAGGAAAGCGTGTGTTCCAATTACTTTTAGATGGATGTGAATAAGATTGAAATTGTGAATTAGGCTCTTGCATAATATTTGGTTGAATAGGTTGCCATGGTCCTCGTGGAGGTACATAACATAACTGCATTGGGAGTTGACTTACTCCACTCTCCTCCTGGTAAACTTCCTTAAACCTTGGTAATGACGGACAATATTTAACATCATCTGATTTTGCATGGACAACACAAATATCAACATATTATTTTTGCTTATTTTGTATTATTAACATTTCTACTTGTTCACTTAGATTGCTAAGAATTTATATTTTAAGTTTATAAAGAAAATTTCCAAGTTTAGTTTCGCTTACAAATATTGATACTAATTGACTTACTCTTTCCCTTCCTCTTAATATGTTTTTGCATGTTCCACAAATTTCCTTAAATGATAATTTTTATACATTACCTCTACTCATGAGATTAAGAATATCAATCAACTAATCCCTAACTCTTCTAGGTAAGAGGGTTTTTAGTGTGTCATATATTATTGAATTCATCCCTCAACTCATGAAACATTAAAGAGCTCCATACTTAAATGTTGCATAAAATAATCTCATTTTTTTAGCGTTTAACAAGTAACTATAATATTCACAGATGATTTCAAATTCAAAGAGAAATGCTTCTTAATCCTCTCACATTAGACCATGAAAGTTTGGAAGAAAATATGGAGGGATGTTATTCATGTGCATACTACCATCGATATCTCGAATGGGAAATCTCAGATGATATTCCTCAATGTTATCATCTCTACCTGCAAAAGTGGATGGTAATGTGGATGTTACTGCACCACATGATCAAATGGGGCGATGGGTTAGTGTTGGAGATTTATTTTATTTTTATGATTGAAAGAAAAGACTAATGCAACACACTTTCTATTTTTTAAATGAAATAATCCTAATGCAAATTTTTGTTTATGCAGAAATTAAAAGAAATTAATTAGCTAGGGAAGAAAACAATGAATACTTGGACACCTCCCCGACAACGGTGGCAAAAAGTGATGAGCCTTAATATTGCAAGAAGAATGTTGTAACTCCCAAGGCTACTGATTTTAATTATCAACCTAGTGTTCGTAGAAACTTAAGAGGTATCAACATTATATGTGTAGCATACAGTGTGTCCCAAGTTTGCTATGATGATGTAATGCACTACATCTATTGAAGTGAAATCATAAACTAATTGCAGAAAATGAAATGCTCGAAATGGAAAGCTCAATATATTATAAGAAAGAAAGTACAAGGAAAGAAATCTATTCTAATTTCATAAAGTAAATATCATGAAATAAATGTCAACCATTACATTTCAAAGAATTTAGGTCCATTACAAAAGTTCATTGGATTTGGAAATCAACAAAATCAGCATTGTATTACCCATTTTGATAAATTTGTCCATTAGCCCAAATCGATGAAATGTTTTGCATGAGAAAAGAGGCAGGTCACATTGTCTTTAGTGTTCCCTATTATTTTATTTGGAAGCTAGGGGCCTTTATTTAACCCTAAGGGACAACAACCAATCTTCTTGATTGAATTTGGACAAGTATATGCATGGTGGAAGGCTACTACAGGGTTTCATGTAGTACTATTACAAGAAACATCAAATTTTGTATAGGGAGTTATAATTCGTTGAATGAAACTAAAACAAATCAAATTTGAATGGGATAATTTTTTTTATTGACTAGGATGTCTTAGGTCTCCATTCCAAATTGAATTACTCAAACATAACTCCGTTAACCCATGCTAAAAAATGGCATAAAAAGCCTGTCAAACTCATTCCTAGATTTTGCCAATACTGATTATTCCTAGATTTTGGGTTTCCTGCATTTCCATCTTCCCAACTCTTCCATCTTTAGTTATTCCTTTTTTTATATTTATACCTTTGAAAGGATTCTTTGTACATTTGTTTATGATCCTCTCGAATAAATCTTTCATCGAGCCTCTTTCATTCCTTCAAGAGCTTCGTCATTACTTGTTCTTCTTCCTCACCTTTTGTTTTCTGTGGATCTATTTCCATTCTTCGCTAATCCTCATGATTTTCTATTGGTTCGTCTGCCCTCTTGACCTTTATCTACTTGATCTGCCTCTTTATCTGCGTTTTCCTTTATGACCTCCATTCCTTCTATTTCCTCATCTTCACTCTCCTATGTTTCCACTTCTTCGTCGTGTAATACTTGGAACTTGTTTTGGGATTCTATAATATGGATTCCTTTTTGTTTGTCCGGTTGTGTCTTGCTCTTCCCCCTTTTTTTCTTTCTCTGCACTTCTCTGAAATTCTCATCCTCCTATCCTGATTTCTTTGTCGTGCTTCTCCTCTCATTTTCTGCTTCCTTTTCCTTTTTTAACGTGATAGGGCATTCTCGGTATAGGTCTCCATACTCATGGTATCTTCTGCAGCTAAAGGGGATATGCTCGTAATCAATTGGTTGGTGCGAGATGTCATCATGATATTCCAACTCTATTGTATGTGGAAGTGGCTCTCTTATGTTCATATACATGCATATTCTTGCGTATGTTTTATATGTACCCCTCTTTGTCGATTCTGCCACTTTCACAAAAGATCCTATTGCGTTCCCTATACCCTCAAGGATTTCTGGGTCCTAGATTTCTATTGGTAAGCCAAAAAGTCTGATCCATACTCGGGCTGCTAGCATTCTTTCCTTATCTGGGTTGTAAAAGTATACCCACTGTCTCATAAATAATCAAGCATAGTTCATGAAGTAGGGTCCTTCCTGAAAGATCCTTTCCTTGTCTTCTAGATTGGAGAATATGACTGTAAAAAAGCCCTTCTTCCAGATTGGAGAATATGACTGTAAAAAAGCCCTTCTCCCCGAGCTTTATTTCCACATGTCCTTTTGGTTTCCACCTTTTCTCGATCCATGTGAGAAGATCTTTCTCTGCCAGTGAGTATCCTACAAATTTACAGATCAAATCATAATCCTTCATGTGGCTTCTATATTTCTCTAATCTGTTATGAGGTATTACAAACCTGGGTTTGTTCGTTGCCCTCTGTAGACATTTACTTGTTGCTCCCATTTTCCTTTGCGTTCCTATTGCTGAAGTCTCTCCTTCGCTTGTTCTGTCTCCTTCCTTCTGCCATTCCTTCCTCGCTTCTCCCATTATTACTTATTTGAAGGAGGGGATCTCTCCCCTCCCCTCTGCCATTTCCATTACTTTCCTTCTGATCTTGAACTTCTTTTTACCCCCCACGCTTATGAGTTTTGGAGTTTTCTTGCTCTAGTTCCTATACTTCTCGTTCTCGTGCATGTGATCTGTCCTTGCGCACTACTCCACCGTTTGGCGACCCTTCTACCCTAGATTTGACGAAACCCTAGTCTCCAAAACCCTCATACGAGACAGATCCCATTCAAATGCTTCCAACTCTATTCGTGTCATTTTGTGTTGGGTTTACATGGCCCCGTTTGTGTTTTGTTTTCTACTTCCTCTTTCTTTCATGTCTTCTTCCCCATTTTCTTTTCTTCTATTGTCCTCCCTTGTTTTGGTTAAATCCTATTCCTCTTCAATGTTCCTTTTACCTTCTCCTATGTGGTAGTTTCTATTGGTTTCTTACCTGGGCTCGCCATGACGTGACTTTAGGAGGGAGTGGAGCTCCTAACTTTGTGCCCCTCTTACCTTCTTCTTTCTCATTATCAATAATTGCAAGGATTGTTTCAATATGGACATGTCTTGGGATTGAACTCGTGACTTCACATCAAGTAATGCTAGGGCATTAACCTAGCACTCAATCATGTAGAGAAATTCTTTAATATTCAAAAAAATAATAAAATAATTTTAAAAATCAATACATATATTTTTAAAGTATATGGGATAATTTGAAAACATATAATATAAAATTCAATAATATATTTAGTAATTTCAAAATATATAATAATAAAATGCATAAAAAAAATAGAAATTAAGTAAGTTTGTTTTCTAGTTTTATTTAGGAATGTGATCAACTCATGGGATTATGATATGATAACTAAGATAGTTTATTGATTAAACTTGTACGGTCTACACTTTCTACATAATTTAAAAGAAAAATATACCTAGAAAATCTAAAACAATTCATGTGGACATAACTTAATTTTACTATAAATAAAACTCTTTCAGATCATGTAGTTGACAATCAATGTCATTATTTCCTTCATTTTTTGTTGACTTACTCACCTATAACTAGTTCAACTTTTAAATTTATTTTCTTAATTAAAAGTTATATATAATTTAAATTTAAATTTCATTATGTGTTTTCTTAATAAATAATTCATATATCTATATATATATATATATATATATATATATATATATAATATTAATGAAGCATAATTAATTTAAATTTATTTATTTTTTTTCGATTTAGATTTTTATGGAAAATTAAATTATATATATATATATATATAGATATATATATTATATATATTATATGCATAAACTTAGGTTTTTTTGGATATATTTGCATAAATGTAAAAAGAAAAAACTTATATATCAAAAAATTATATACATTGTATTATTTTATTAATTTCTTAATTTTTTGATGACGACACTATTTTTTGACTTGAAATTTCTTTTAATATCACCTTCATTATATACATTAGAAAACTAAAAATCAACTTAATTTGGATAAAATTATCCACCCAAAAGGCTATTTCATATATAAATTAAACTATACCTTAAATTAATATAAGTTAAAAGAAACCATATAAATTGAATTAGTGTATCCTAAAACAATCACAACCATATAAATTTAATTAATATAAATTAAAACTAGAAATAAGCGTACTCACATCAATTATTTATGGATATCAAAACAATTACTTCATATTGTTATAAAACATAGAAAATCTAGTCAAATATAATTTATTTGAAATTATTGTTATTTTTTATTATAAAAAATAATTAATATATAAATTAAACATATATACATTTAAAGATCAAATAACAATATTTTTAATTATACACTTTGGTATATATTTCATCACCAATATTCTTAACATATGAATATTATTTGTTACTGGGCAACCCCATGGTTTGTCAAGACCCAATACCCAAAAATAATAACTCATTTCACATGACACTTATTATTAAATAATAATAATAAATAGTAATAACCAATTTTTCTTTTCCTTTGTTAATAATTGCAAAATATTTTTTGAATTTTTAAAATAATTTGAAAATAAATAATAATAAATTAAATATTTATAAGAGATTTTTCCCCAGTAAATCAGAAGAAATTTGGGCGTAAATCACAAGAAATTTCTTGTGATTTACTAAGAAAAATCTCTCATAAACTTGATATGCATCAATAATAAATTATAATATAATCTATAATTTGGAAATATATAATAATAACTTGAATCCAGTAAATTTATTTTTTGGAGTTTTATGGAGAATCCCAAAATTTATTAGTTAAATTTGTAATGTGGACAAATATAAAAAAAAATTGAAAAGAAAATATACTCAGAAAACTAATTTTACTGTAAATAATTGTTTTTGATTAATTCATATAATTGGCAATTAATATCATTAGTGCAAAAGTTTATCCCCACCGAGTGACATGGTGGATTCTTAAACTAAAATGAAGATTTAACACTTTAAATAAAGGTGCATACTTTGCATGCAATCTCCTTTTGTTTCCATCATAGGTATTGGAGTTTTAGTTGCGATCATAGGTATTAGAGATTCGGAAGTTCCAGGAGGCACTTTCACAAAATGGTGAATGGGCATCAACTTTCTGAGGTTGAATTCAAGCAGCTAAAGAGGGCGGGCAAGTACAAAGGTGTTTGTATGCGTAGTGGTCATTTTGGTGTTGAAATTCTGACCGCAGGACTAAAGAGGGCGGGCAAGTACAAAGGTGTTTGCGGGCAAGTACAAAGGTGTTTGTATGCGTAGTGGTCATTTTGGTGTTGAAATATCTGACCGCAGGACCAAAAAAAAGCGTTGGCTGGGAACATTTCACACTGCAGAGGAGGCCTCCAGAGCTTACCAGGAGGCACAAGAGACCATGGTCCCCTCACAGAAGCCAGCCTTGGGGAGCCCTCGGCTTTCAGGAACTACCACGGGCGTAGCTGCAACCACATTTCACACGGAAGTTGAGGCCTCCAAACCTTGCCATGAGGCAGACAAGACCATGGACGACTCGCAGAAGCAGGTCTTGGGGAACCCTCAGCTTTCAGGAAGTACGAGTGGTGTAGCTGCAACCTCTATTCGATACCTTTTGGCTACTTTCATCCCTCCACGTGCTTCTCTCCGGCTACCCTTGAAGATAGCCTTGCACGAAGCAAGGCATATTACGCAGGGTCAGGGCTGATGGAAGAGATCATAAGCCGTTATTTTCCTCTACCAACCCCTTAGACAACATGTTTGATGTCATCCTAGGTTCAAGAATTTCACTTTCAGTGATAATTTAGAAGGATTTCTCTTTTACTGTTAATAGAGATTAATAGAGATGGATGAAACATTTACTCTTATTATTTGAAATTTTGTTGATTCTACAATATGATAGAAGTTGTATTTCTTTTCTTTGTTCAGATATAGTATTTTGTGAATTTATATGGCCAATATTGTTTTTGTGAGTGATATCCTTAAAGCATTATATTTAAATGATTTGAAAATGAAATATAGCTGGCATTTAAAATGTAAGAAAGGTCATTTTCATGTTGAAAAACTATTTTTTTGTTCAAACTGAAGAGGTAAAAATATGTATTGTTTGGGCAATTTTCATAAGTATCTTGAATTTGAAAAAAGAAGTTTAATATGAGTAATGAAGTTTCTGGAGTTACTCCCATATATAAACAGTTTATGACTTTTCTCATGTGAACAGTTTATGATTTTTATTATTGGAAACCCTTCCTTATATGGGTTTATCTTTGATGTCTTAAGGACCTTTGAATTTTGAAAAGGGAGTATGATTTGTATGAATGTTTGGGTCTAGAAAGAGCTATGATATTAAAAGGAAGTTTTGATTCCATGGGGCTAAGTATTATCTTTAAATTATATGTAAAGGCAAGAATTGTAATAGGATTTTGACAACACTCTATCCTTCACGAAGTACTTATGCAAACATGGACTTGTAAAGATAAATCCTCTAAGTCAAGAGAGAACACTAATAGGATAATAATAGGGGGTAACATTCTGTACATTTAGGAGTAACCTCACAAAAATAAATTTTGTTCACAACAAATATTTTCTAGTCTAAAAATAATAGATAAAATCTAATTATTGTTTTTATTTTTCTTTTACTTAGTCCTTAATTATGAAAAAAAAAATGAATTTTTAAAATAATAGGAAAATTATTTTAGAAATTAATAATCATATAAACTCATAGGATTATGATAGTTTATTGATTAAACTTGTAGTGTAGAGGAATTCTAGTCCAATTTGAAGGGAAAATATACCTAGAAAACTTAAAAAAGTTGTAGTGGACATACATTAATTTTACTATAAATAAAACTCCTTTTAATTCATGCCTTTCACAATTAATGTGATTATTTTCCATTATTTTTAGGCAATTGAACTAGTCATGTAGTGACATCTAACTAATTCAAAATTTCAATTTTTTAGTAAATACTGTTTATATATATATAATGTATTTATTTGGGTAATTTAAATTTATTCTTTTAATTTTATTTTTTATTAGATGGCACCTAACTCATATATATATATATATATATATATATATATATACTATATATATATATATATATATATATATATATATAATAAGTTAAATATATTAAAATGATATATTAAAAAAAGAAATATTTATAATGGAAAAAAATAAAAGAAATATTTATAATATAAAATAAAATATGTAAATTGAAATTGGGTCAAATGATTTATTCTTCACAATAATTTGTTATCTTTTGGTAAAACCTTAAATTAAAAGGCATAAGAAGAAGTTAAAAATGATATTGGGATGACTACAAACATTTAGTAAGGCATTAATTAATAATAAAAAGTTAAATTAATAAAAAAAACTTTTTAATAAGCTTTTACAATACCATGGGCCAATACCATGGCTTATCAATAATAAAAATCTAAAAGCCATAACTTATTTCACAACCAAAATATTTTATAACAATATACCATGGGCCAATACCATGGCTTATCAATAATACAATTCTAAAAGCCATAACTTATTTCACAACCAAAATATTTTATAACAATATCACAAGTTTCTTAACTGTGGATTTTGCCCCCACATTAAGGTAGATAGTATTACATTGTAAAAAATAGTCTTAGTTAGAATGTCATGGGTTAATACCATGGTTTATCTATACCACATGCCCAAAAAACATAGATTATTTGCCAATCAAAAATTTTTAAAACAATATGAGAAGATTGTTAACCATGGATATTAACTTGTAAATCATCTTTGTTGCAATACCATGGGCCAATACGATGGATTATCAATATCACATGCTAAAAAACCATAAGTTATCTCATAGTAAAAATAATTTATTTTAATTTAATTTTACAACATTTTCTTAATTGAATCTAAAAGGGAAAATGCTACAATTTAAGATATATCTAAACCCTCTATCTATACTCAAGACTACTAAAAATATTCTCATAGAAAGTAATTTAAGGTTTTAATAAAATTAATCTAAGATGGATTAAGACATATATTAATCTTGTTATATGTGAAACCCCTTTTATTTATTTCTTTAGCTATTAATATTTTTTTTATGTCATTATTGTTTTCATATGTCTTTTACATTGTCCATAATTACAAAACTAACTTGAATTTTTTTTGGTAAGCTTTGTAGGAATACATGTTCATCAATGTACTAGAATTTTGACCATTTTTTGTTTTTTTTGGTGCCAACATGTTTTTTTTTTTTGTAGATGTTGGAGAGAACCTACATTCATGAAAGAGATACATGGGGAATATTTTTATTTTTTTTGTGTTTTCTTCTATGCCTACTAGCTAAGTGAATGAGTTTTTCAACTAGTAGGTCTAGGTAGTATCCTTTAGCTTGAGATTTTTCTCTTATTTTTCTGTTTTTATTTATTTTCCTATCCTATTCTACTCAAAAAAACAAAATCATTTTCAAGTATAGTAATACTTCCAATGAATCCATGTGCACATCAAGATTAAGTTTAAAATTATCCATAGGCTTGAAATGTATTCTTTGACATGTACCTAGATGTAAGAGACTAAATGCTTTGACTTTGATGATACCAAACATAGTTGAAGAAGAGAGTATTGTTGCAACTTAGTGACTATCTTGGACCATATTTCAATATAGTTGTGATGCCCCTCATCCACATGTTGAGTTGGATCATCTTGGATACATTATTCTTACATCACCTTCAAATCTTCCACTTTTTGCTAATTTTTATGTTGAGCACATGAAAGATTTGATGGTAACGCTTTCTCAATCACATATTTTGATGTCTACTCTTCATCAAATGAAACCGAGGATTCTTTGGTATTCTCTATTGAATCTTTTTTTTCTACATGTTGTCCTTCAATGGCATTAAGAGATTTTTGTTTTTTTGTAATATTCTTCATGAGGTGAGATGAATACTATTGAGATCAAGAGGAGATGTTTGGAAGTGTTGTACCTCAAAATTATAAGTTGATTGAGTTACTTTATTATGTGGGTTCAGAAATGGTGGTATAGGTACTGAGTGGGAGTGGATATTTGAGATGGATGTGGTTGGGGTTGTGGTTGTGGTGGAGGTGAAAGGTAGGGATACGATAGAGTTGAGTATGGAGGATACTGAGGAAAATACTGAGGATATTATGGATGGCTCCCATAAGTTCCTTTCCAACCTTGTTGCAAACATTATTTTTGGGGTTGTGATGGATAATATTGCTAAGGAAAGCGTGTGTTCCAATTAATTTTAGATGGATGTGAGTAAGATTGAAATTGTGAATTAGGCCCTTGCATCATATTTGGTTGAATAGGTTGTCATGGTCCTCTTGGAGATACATAACATAGCTACATTGGGAATTGACTTACTCGAGTGTCCTCTTGGTAAACTTCCTTAAACCTTAGTAATGAGGGGTAATATTTAACATCATCTGATTTTGCATGGAAAACAAAAATATCAACATCTTCTTTTTGCTTATTTTGTATTATTAACATTTCTACTTGGTCACTTAGATTGCTAAGAATTTCTATTTTAAGTTTATCAAGCAAATTTCCATGTTTAGTTTAGATTATAGATATTGATACTAATTGAATTACTCTTTCCCTTCCTCTTCATATGTTTTTGCATGTTTCACAAATTTCCTTAAATGATAATTGCTATACATTACCTCTACTCATGAGATTAAGAATATCAACCAGCTGATCCCTAACTCTTCTAAGTAAGAGGGTTTTTAGTGTGTCATATCCTAAATGATGTAATTTTCCCCTCTTAATATTGTACATGAACCTCTCTATTATATCCTCAAGGATCTCATCTTCCTTTCTATTCATTTTAAATATTTCTTCTTTAAGATCATGATCATTATATTTTTCTAGAAATATATTTTCCATCTCACTCCATGATATTATTGAATTCATCCCTCAACTCATGAAAAATTAAAGAGCTCCATCCTTCAATGTTGCATAAAATAATCTCATTTTTTTAGCATTTAACAAGTAACCATAAGATTCACAAATCATTTCAAATTCAAAGAGAAATGATTCTCAACCCTCTCACGTTAGACCATGAAAGTTTGTAAGAAAATATGGAGGGATGTTATTCATGTGCATACTACCATCAATATCTTGAATGGGAAATCTGAGATGATATTCCTGAATGTTACCATCTCTACCTGCAAAAGTGGATAGGCAATGTGGCTCTTATGATCAAATGGGGGGGTGGGTTGGTGTTGGAGATTTATTTTGTTTTTATGATTCAAAGAAAAAACTAATTCAATGCACTTTTCTATTTTTTAAATGAAATAATCCTAATGAAACTTTTTGTTTATGCAGAAATTAAAAGAAATTAATTAGCTAGGGAAGAAAACAATGCATACTTGGACACCTCCCCGACAACGGTGCCAAAAAGTGATGAGCCTCGATATTGCAACAAGAATGTTGTAACTCCAAAGGCTACTGACTTTAATTATCAACCTAGTGTGCATACAAACTTAAGAGGTATCGACACTATATGTGTAGCATACACTGTGTCCCAAGTTTTCTATAATTATGTAATGCACTACATCTAGTGAAGTCAAATCATGAACTAATTGCAGAAAATGAAATGCTCGAAATGTAAACCTTAACCTATTATAACAAAGAAAGTACAAGGAAAGAAACCTATTCTAATTTCATAAAGTAAATATCATATAAATTTGAGACAAGGCATGGGTGCGACTAGGGAACTTTCTCCTGAGTCATATTCTTGCGAATCTGAGATTTGTGCCACTTTTCAAGTCGAGAATCTATGCCACTTCCCATAAACACCCGTAGCTTTCAAAATCCAAAATTTACATGACAACAAGACTTGGAAGATAGAAACTAGCTCTAGGACTAGTCCTCACCATCCCTGACTAGGAATGGCATTCTGTCAAACACATGGCATCAATATAATCTACATGACATGAATACAAGAAAGAGCATGAATGATGGATAACTCATATGAGACTTGACAAGAAGGATCACCACCCTCTTCCATTAACTGTTTTGATGTAAATTAGGTCTTGCATCCATTATCCTTTGAGTTACAAGTAAATACATGAAATAGCCTTCTCAAGATCATGAGTTACGTAGTTTTTCTCATGCTTATTCGACTTCCTCGAATAATAGAACACCGCCTATCCCTCCTGCATAAGGACTGCACTAAGTCCTCTTTTAAATGAATATGTGAACATTAAAAACTCTTTATGTGGATCTACAATATTAAGGACTCGATCATTGATCAAGAATTGCTTCAACTATTGAAAACCAGCTACACATGTTTTTTCCATTCAAACTTATTACCTTTCCTCTGCAAGCATGTCATAGGATATGAAATACGTAATAAGTTGATAATGAATCTTCTGTAGTAACCTCCAAATACCATGAATGATCTCACCTCATTTACATTATTTAGAGCTTGCCACTCCATGATGCCGCTTATCCTTTTTGGATCTACTGCTATGTCTTGTTTTGAAACAACATGTCCTAAATAGTGTACTTTTGTCTGAAATAAACTTCACTTTCTAAGCATAGCATACAACTGATGTTGTCTTATCAATCTCAATGCCGCTACAAAATACTTGACATTCTCTTTCGCATTATTACAATATATCAAAATGTCATCGATGAGTACAATAACAAACTTGTTAAAATAAGGATGTAACACACTATTCATCAAACACATAAAAGTAGCTCGAGCATTAGTCAAACCAAATAGAGCTACAACAAACTCATAATTCCCATACCTAGTCTTGAAGGATGTCTTCTAGATATCATGTTCCTTGATGCCTATCTGTGGTATGCTAATCGCAAATATATCTTAGAGAACATTGCTACTCCCTTGAAGTGATCAAACAAGTTGTGAACCCTTAGCAATGGGCACATATTCTTGATTGTCACCTTGTTTAGTTGCCTTTATTCAATATATAATCTGAGAGTACCAACTTTCTTCTTTACAAACAAAAATAGTGCACCCCAATGTGATACACATGGTCTAATGTATCCCTTGTCTTAATTCTTACATGTTTTCTTAACTAATTAGAGAAGTGCCTTTAGCTAGCTTAAATTCAACATTCAATATGTACAAATATATCTTTAATGCTTTTTTAGTGGATTTCATAGCATCGTCAATATGAAGTAAATTTACAAGTATACTATTTCATGTGGAAGTTTTAAGAAAATGAAATTATCGAGATTGAAGATATATATTATGATAAAGGAGTAAATTTTTCTATTGTTCATGTCAATTTTAGGGATAAAGCCTATGTTTAATATAGTTTTTGATTATTCTTATAATTTGCTTTAAAAGAGCCATTGAAATTTTCATTACAACTTTTTTGGGTGAAAGGTTTTCAAATTGTCAACTATTATAATTTATCAGATATATCTTATTCAATTTTAAATGATTCTAGAAACTTTTTCTTAGTATTAGCAAGCTTATTCTAATTTTATTTTTTTATATATTTGTTTCAATGTCTTTAAAAAACATATCGATCTTTTGTTTAGTAGGTAAGAATGTAATAAAGGAACAATATGTGAAGTAAGTACACACTGTTTCATGACAACAAAAACCCATGCAGCCCTGGTCAGTCCTCTTTCAATTAGTACTCCATGAGATAATACCTACATACATATTATTACTTCTACATATAGTTTCATATATAGCAACTCACCCAAGTATATTTAGAATCAATTTAAAAAAATATATTCAATTATCTTTATCTCATAGTGTAAGAAGAACAACATTCTAGAAGATTGTTGTAGATCTATAACTAGGGTCTCTCACACCACCAATTATTCCACATTATTAAGTCAATCCGGGATCGTTTAGTTCTTTCAAAGAGTAACTCAATCCGAGGCTGTTTTGCCCAAGTAATGCTCGGTAGTATAGTGCTCTAATGAATTGAAAGCAAACAGATACTAAACTATAACTGAATCAACTCAAGGATAAAATCACACAAATCAATCTGATCAGTCAAGGGTACGGAACCAATAACCCTTCCCTTTAGAAACTGATAAAGAAGAAAACCAAAGCAGAGGCTTACGGATCTGGGAGTCAGGCAGCGTCTTGCTGGCTCACAACAGTCTTAGGCCTGCTTTCACTCGAAAGTAACAAAAGCAAATAAGCAAAAGTAAATGGAACAGCAATTATGAAATGGAACAGCAGGAATTAAATGGAACAGCATAGGTAAATGGAACAGCATAAATAAATGGAACAGCAGTAATCAAAACAGCATAAATAAATGGAACAGCAAACAGGAAACGTCAATCATATGGAACAGCTAACTCAATTGGAACAACAAACGCAATGGAACAGCGATCTTAAACAGATGCACACATTCTAAGCTATTACAACAATCTGAGAGTAATGTATGACGTGACTATTTCTGAACAGAGTGATATTGTCTTCAAAT
>APFE030903440.1:10503-35407 GCA_000404065.3 Pinus taeda | reverse complement strand
AACTTCTAATTTTATGATCTGAGTTTCTACCAATACCAATCTTATTGTCACATAGATTTTACATTTTATAAATTCGTGATTATCTATTTCACTAAAAAAAATTGAATACATACATACCTATTGTGACAATGACCTTTTTTATTTTAAGTTATTCATCACACATTAATTAATACTATAATTTTGTAACTTTGGTGCTTATAATCATTTAGATAAAATCTGAAAACTAAAATAAGTCACTTATCTGGTTTAGTAACTTTGGTACGTAATAAACATTTAGATGAAATCTGAAAACTAAAATAAGTCACTTATCTTATACACCAATTTCAGTATCTAACTTAACTATATATATATAATAAATAAAAAACTTCTCATTTTATGTTTTGAATTTCTATAATACTAATCTTATTATCAAATACTATTTTTATTGTAAAATAAATTTTACATTTTATAAATTTATAATTAACTACTTCATTAAAAAAATTTGAATACATACCTATCTATTATAACCATGATAATTTCTATTTAAAATTATTCATCAAACATTGACTACTACTATCATTTTGTAAATACATACCTACCTATTGTGACAATGATATTTAATGACAATGATATTTTCTATTAAAGTTATTCATCAAACATTGACAACTGCTATCATTTTGTAACTTTGATGCCTAATAGACATTTGAATGAAACGTGAGTCAGGCCTCATATATTACATCTAAGCTGCACTACTCCGGCAGAGTTTCATGGCAATGTCATAATTTATTTTCAAACATGTCAAAGTTTATAACCTGCATACAGGCGTTACCATCTGGGTAAGTCCGGGGAAAGATGTACAGCTAATTATATATGCCATGATTTTACAGAGCAACACGATGAAGCTACGGATGATGCTAACAGCAAGTGCGCGAGGGCAGTCATTCAGGTATCTACAATCCTGGGAACTGGTACAGGACTCAAGAACAACGAGTTTCTCTTTTTGGGATATCCAGTAATTGGGTATCAGAATAACATGCAAGCTGCTGGTTCGTGTCTGAGTAGCCCAGAGAACGAACTGCTGACAGCGTGCGCATGGGATCCTCGGGTAAAAGGATTATTCTTCTTTCAGAATGGACTTAGTATTAGCGTGTCCAATATCGGACAATTCCTTTCCGACGTAAAGAACCTCCGGGACACCATTCCGAGCAGCCTGTGTGGGGTTGAACTCTACTCTGGTTTTCTAATGCGTTACGTAAAAGCTTCGAGTGCTTATTTGGGAAAAGAAGAGGATTCAGTAGACATCGAAATGACGTACTATCGGGCCAAGGATCCCAACACTCCTAGACTGTATGAAGATGTGTTGGAGGAAATTGAGCAAATGGCGCTCATGAAATATGGAGCTCTGCCTCATTGGGGAAAGAACCGAAACATTGCCTTTGATGGGGTCATAAAAAAATATAACAAATATGCCGCCTTTCTATCAGTGAAGAACAAGTACGATCCTAACGGACTTTTGTCCAATGAATGGACCGACGATGTTCTGGGAATAGGGAATGCGGGAGTGATCATATGGAAGGATGGATGTGCTCTGGAAGGACTCTGCGTGTGCTCAGAAGATGTGCACTGTGCTCCTACAAAAGGCTACTTCTGCAAACCGGGCAGAATTTACACCGAAGCACGTGTTTGCAGATTACAGGGATCTTGATATGATAGGGTTGTTTGGTATCATCTCTATCTAGATAGGGATGTTTTATTACCATTCTATATACCAATAATTGATTCCCTGTCATCATTAATGGACGAGAATAATGTATTTAATGAATTATTAACTTATATATATATATATGTTCGTTATTTTAAAAAAGAACCAAGAAAAAAAAGATCTCCAGTGCCTTCATCAATGTAATCAATTCATAGCCTGGTCTTTGACAAATGGGTATATTTCTTTCAGCCGTCTCAGGCACATTCTACTCATGAAGTAGAGTATGCATTTATATGGTGAACGAGATGATTTGATATTTAAATCCGGCCCACGATCCTACAACGAAAAACCAATGTAAATTATTCGCAAATTATGTTACGAGGAGAAACCCTTGAGCCGCTGAGAGGAGAAATCGCCACCGCCGAGCAACAAAATGAGGAGCAGTTAGGGTTAGGATAATCGGAGGCATGTGAATCTGAGCCGTTGATACTTGAATTCGCATCTCGACCGTCCAAGAACCATAACTCTGTCCACACCCATATGCGCCCACGTGGTTCGGTACAAGGTCTTACTAAACGACGAAGCATCAAGATGGCGTGCTAACAGGGAAAGCGATGGAAGGTTTCAAACATAGTCCAACGGCGTTATAAGTTATATTTATGTCATAAACCAAAGTGGTAGGCCCCAAAAACCTCTCATTAATAATATACCCTGCCAATTGTATTGGATTATATTAATTGAAAGGGAAGGAAAAAAAAGAAGGAACGGGGTATTAATTGCTAATGGTAGAACTGTGAGGACATAGTGGCCAAGAGGAGAAGGATTAGAACCTTATTTCTAGGTTAAATGGTGGTGGTTAGGAAGAGTATTAAAAAAAAAAAAAATTATATTACAATTTTAAAGGATTATAAATTTAAAGGAATAATAAATTCAAGGGATTAATATTATAAGGTATATAAATTTTATGATAAATATTATAAACTCTAAAATACTCATTATTGAATATGATTTACCATAGTTAATTTTTATATTGAGACAATTTTTGTCACATCATGATGTTGGACCATAGTTGACCATGATTTATTTTTATATGGAGACAATATATTTTACAATGTGATATTGGACCATGGTGGATATTCATATTGAGAAAATATTTGTCACAATGTGACATTGGACAATGGTTGACCATGTTTATAAACCCAAAGGATTTATATTAAACCCAAGGATTAATATTATAAACCCTATGAATAATATTACACCTCAAGAATAAGAACCTTAGATTAATAAACTCAAGGGATTTATAATATTAAACCCAAGGGATTAATAATATTAAACCCATGCGATAAATATTATAAGCCCAAGGTATATAAACTCTAAGATAAATATTATAAACCATATAATAAACATGGTTGACCATGACTTGCCATGGTTGATTTTCATTTTGAGATAATCTTTGTCAGAATGCGACATTTAACAATGGTTGACCATTATTGATTTTCATATTGAGACAATCTTTGTCATGATGTGACATTGGACCATGGTTGACCATCATTGCTCATGATTATAAACACAAGGGATTTATATTAAACCCCAAGATTAATATTATAAACCCTATGAATAATATTATAACCTAAGAATATGAAACCTTAGATTATTAAACCCAAGGGATTGATATTATAAATCCAAGGGAATAATAAATCCAAGGGATTAATATTATAAACTCGAGGTATATAAACACTAAGATTAATATTATAAACCCTGAAATAAACATGGTTGACTCTGGTTTACCATGGTTCAATTTTATATTGAGATAACCTTTGTCACAATGTGATGTTAGACCATGGTTGACCATGATTGATTTTAATATCAAAACAATTTTGTGACAATATGACATTGCACCATTATTGATTTTCATATTAAGAAAATCTTTGTCATAATGTGACATAGGACCATGGTTGACCATGATTATAAACCTAAGGGATTTATATTAAACACAAAGGATTTATATTATAAAGCCTATTAATAATAATACACACTAGGAATATGAACCCTTATATTGATAAACCCAATGGATTGATATTCTAAACCCAAGGGCTTATAAATCCAAGGGAATAATATTAAACCCGAGGGATTAATATTATAAACCTTAGTTATATAAAACCTAAGATAAAGACTATAAACCTTAAAATAAACATGGCTCACCATGGTTTACCATGGTTGACTTTTTTATTGAGACAATCTTTGTCACATGCAATGTTTGATCATGGTTGACCCTGGTTCATGATGTTTGATTTTCATATTGAGACAATCTTTGTTAGAGTGTGACACTGGACCATGGTTGACCATGATTATAAACCTAAGGGATTTATATTAAACCCTAGGATTAATAGTATAAACCTTATGAATAATATTATACCTGAGGAATATGAACATTTAGATTATTAAACCCAAAGGATTGATATTATAAAACCAAGGGATTAATTTTAAAACCTCAAGGTATTAGATGCCCAAGGGAATAATCTTAAACCCAAAAGATTAATATTATAAATCCAAGTTATATAAACCCTAAGATATATATTAGAAACCCTAAAATAAACATGGTTGACAATGGTTGACCATGGTTCATTTTCAAATTCATACAATTTTTGTCACAATGTGATGTTCGACCATGATTGATTTTTATATTGAGATAATCTTTGTCAAAACACAGCGTTAGACCACGGTTGATTTTCATGTTGAGAAAATCTTTGTGATGATGTGGTGTTGAACCATAGTTGACCATAATTGTAAACCTAAGGGATTTATATTAAACCCATGAATTAATATTATAAACCCTATGAATAATATTAGACCCTAGGAATATGAACCCTAAGTTAATAAATCCAACAAGTTGATATTATAAACCAAAGGAAATAATAAACCCAAAAGATTAATACTGAAAACCCAAGGGATTATAAACGCAAGGCAATAATATTGAACCTAATGGATTAATATTCTAAACCCTAAGATAAATACTATAAAGCCTAAAAGAAACATGGTTTACCATAGTTGATTTTCATATTGAGACAATCTTTTTCACAATGTGACATTAGAGCATGGATGACCATGGTTGGCCATGGTTGATTTTCATATTGAGACAATCATTGTCACAATGTGACATTGGACCACTGGACCATGGTGGATTTTCATATTGAGACAATCTTCATCACAATGCAATGATGGACCATGGTCGACAATGGATGACCATGATTGTCACAATGTGATGTTGGACCAAGAGATAATATTTGTCATAATGTGATCATGTTTTTTGACCATGGTTGACCATGGTTGACTTTCATATTGAGATAATCTTTGTCACAATGCAACATTGGACCATGGTTGATTTTCATATTCAGACAATATTTATCATGACGTGACATTGGGCCATTGTTGACCATGGTTAACCATGATTGACCATAATTTACCATGGTCGACCATGTTTGACCAATGTTAACAATGGTTGACCATGACTGATTTTCGTATTGAGAAAATCCTATGATAAACCATACGATAAGTGTTATAAATGGTAAAATAAATATGGTTTACCATGGTTGATTTTCATATTGAAACAATATTTGTCACAATACAATGTTGGACCATGGTTGGCCATAATTGATTTTCATATTGAGACAATCTTTGTCACAATGCAAAGTTGGACCATGGTTGACCATGCTTGCCCATGGTTGAGTTTCATATTGAGACAATCTTTGTCACAATGTGGCATTGGACCATGGTTAACAATGGTCGCGTACATTCAGAAAGGACGTTGGACCATGTGTGATGTTGTGTTTTAAACATTGAATTTTTTGAAGATAATTTTTTTTACTAACATGTAATTAGCAAGTATATAGAGGTATATAAATTTTTTTTATTAAGATGTATTAGTAAGTATATAGAGGTATATATCTTCACATCAAAATTTTAATTTAATTCTTATTAACTATTAGGTAAATGGTAGAGATTTAACTTTCATAGAATATTCTAGAATAGTTTTAATAGTATACATGACTCAAAATTAAGATTTATTTTAAAAATAGTTATGCATTTTTTGATCTTTAAATTAAATTAATTGATTAAAAATTTGTCATATAAACAAGTATAATATAAAATGTATTATAGTTTTCTAAACATATAATACAATAAACAATTTTATTTATTACTTTTTCAATTGAATTAATATAATAATTTAATTAAGAAAAATAAAATCAAATAAAATTCCATAAATAAATACTTTTATATTATTCAAATTAATTATTTAAAATATATTAATTAAATCAAATTATTTTTCGTAATTTCAAATTATTTTTTTTTTAATTGAAAATATATTTTAAATTTAAAAATTTAATATTAATTTCAATCTTTTAATGCGTAAATTTTTAATAATTCAATTTTATATTAAAAAATATAAAATTTAAATTCAAACTTTTAAATACATTATAATTTTAACGTCTGATTGTTTATTTTTTATTCGATTTGAATTTTATTTGTACAATTTTATTTTAATAAAATGTTTATGATAACATCACTATGGTGTGAATTAAACCCCTTGTCACAGTTTCTTTTGTTTTCATAAATAAAGACGAATATAACGTGGAGCACCTACGGAGTTTACAAAAAGGATCTTCCCTTTTTTCATGATGAGGTGGTCGTCATAAATGAAACATGAGAACACATTGTATTCGGTGCCATGGACTGTCTCTATAAACCCGTCATAACCCTCTTTGCAAGGTTACTAGCATTGGTATGATCTAATAGAAGTGAACAAGTAATACAAAAAGTATTACAATAATTTCGCTCATGAAACATGGGTTTACATATCTTTATGAATTTGTTTTTCCTTTATAATTTTTTTTGAAAACATAGTTACCACATAAGCCTCAATCTTAATAAAAAGTGTATAAATTATCTTTCAAATCTTATTGAGCGCCTTTTTTAGACCTTATAATAATCACCACATTTGCATTTCTATGACAAGGTTGAGTCCTCGCACTTGCTTCTTGGCTTAACTATGTTCTAGATAATTGCTCGACATGATGCTTAACATATTATATTTCTAACCCTTAGTTACAATGTTGGGCACCTGGGATTTCCCTATAATTAAACATGCCCGGTTACAGATGTAGCATTAATACTTTTCATGTCCCTATGGTTTCCGACCCATAGTTGACATACTTTCTCTAGAAAATTGTCTAGTCTCTAGTTTGGCTATGGTGGAAATATCTAGTACTGAATTGATCTCGATGGTACACCTATCTAGGGGAGCCATCTGATAGTGGAGATGAATTCCATTAGGTAAAGGTGGAAACCACTTCTGAGGGTTCCCTCCTAAAAATGTGAGTTGTGCTAATCCATCTTCTAGAGAGGACTGTGGCTTTAGGGTGTCTCCATGAGACTGTGACCTACCATTTGATGTAGCACCTAGCATTATCAACACAAGGCTTCGTTCTAGGGTAGCATAAGGTTTTTTAGGAAAGAGACTCAAAACCACATTTTTTTCTATTCATGTCTTTTACCTGGTGGCGGTTTCCAGCCACCATTGGTCGAAGCTTGTACCTCGCCAACAATCATTTTCCATTTTTATGCCAGTTAGAACATACTTACACCCACCTTGGAAATCCTACCAACTCCAGGGCCATCACCATCAATAAACATGTTGTGTCCACCTCCATTTGCACAAAAGCTTCGACCTCATCCTAGTTGTTCATATCCTCTTATATCGTTAGCTCTCACTATCATGCCTTATCTAACCCACATTATTATAGTTTGTTTACATCTCGTATTGATTCCCCAACCTATCATGCTAGATGATTAATGCTCCTTTCCTCCCGACTTCAACATTTGTATTCAAAGATAGGGGAAATACCTTGGATACTTTTGCCTTATAGGGATATCCTTGGGTGGCACAATGGGAATCACTATTTCACACTAATTTCATCGGTCCCCTTGAAATTCAACCCCAACATTAGCTTTCGCGTCAAGGTGGTGTTGTACTTAATTACCATGGCAGTTCTTTCATTTAGTTGAAGACCCCTACACCACTAAGCACCTCATCCAAGAGTGCTTACACCATGATATGAGGGAGGTACTCAAAGTCAAAGACCTATGCATATTGCAGCACCTCATTCAGTAGTGCTTCACCTTTTATAAACATGGGGGAACCAAATTCATTCTATTTGACTAGGAAGTACCCTTGAGGGCGTCAACGGTTATCATCATCAACTTTTAGCACGTCAACCAACATAACATTGACTGGACAAAACTATGTTTTTTTCGATTTCAATAATTTAAGATTAAGTCATCATAACGAGCATGGGACATGTCCAACTCGTATAGACAGATTTTTTCAGTCTGTAGGTTTTCACCAGAGCATGGTTGCCATTTATACTCAGCCAGGGGGTTTTTCTCTACTCATCTCCACAACAAGTTATCCTCTCCCTTGAAAATTTGATCAAAATCTCCATCAGAAAACAAAAAATGATGTATTTCAGCTATATGTTTGCTCCTAACCTCATACATCACGGGGAAACTATTAACACCGAAAATCATACACATTTTGGAAGAATCCAAAAGACAGTAAAATATGTTTAGAAGAATGCATGAGTGAACATTTTCCAGCTAAATACATCATGAAGTTTAAAGAATTAAATTTATACTAAGGTCTAAAATTTATAAAGTAAAAATAATTAATGTCGTGTGACTATTTCTTTGATAAACATGCGCATGTGTAATATCCTTCAAAATTTGTGTGGTTTTAGAAAAGGATGACTCAATAATTTAGGACCACTCAACACACTTGGGGTAAATTCTTTGACATGAGCTCAATCGAGTACAACCGAACTTGAGTCGTTATGAATATATGCAACCCTCAATGGAATCATCTTTTCCTAATCATGTGTCATTATCATGCATGAACCAACAGGGGGAAGATGGATTCAAAAATTTATATATAAATAGGCCATGGGAGAGCCAAAATATGAGACATTGTTATGTTGGCCAAATTTTTAGTAGAGAAAACCACCATTCCATTGTTGAAGCCAAATAAGGGAAGAAAACTAGCATGTTGGCCATATTGCTTCTAAGAAATCCATCATCCTAGTGGGAAAACAGGAATCAACCATTGGAGAGTCTTCATACTCACTTGAGAGAGAGGAAAAACTTTTAAAGAGATTGAGGAAAAAAACCCCCTTGCTGAGGATTTATTAACACCAAAGAATTCTCTTCAAGTGTCTAAGATTCATCTGTTTTATTCAACCTCTAATACCAACAGTCAATAAAGGGATATTTTTCCATTATTTTATTGGTTTGTTTGCTCCATTTAAGCATTTTCTATGTATTTTCCTCTTTGTTTAATTTATGTTTATGTATGCATTATTTCCACTGTTTACAATGTTGTGTTTATTTAAGTTTGTCCACTAACAACACCGACTCTGCCTATGATTGTTTGCGGGGAACAATCAAATTCCAAGGAGGTGTCTTTTGGTACACCATTACCACAAAAACACTACCACATATGGTATCAAATCTTTGGCAAGGACAAGCTCAAGAAGACTAGTGCTGCTCTAACCCATTTTTTGCTAGAAAATATCTTGTTGCTACTTCTCTCTACAACCTATTTTCTGCTAAGATATCAAGGGTTGTCCACTCCATTTACAACTCATTTTTTGCTTGTTGTACACTCCATTTACAACTCATTTTCTTCTTGTTGTACACTCCATTTACAACTCATTTTCTTCTTGTTGTACACTCAATTTAAAACTCATTTTATGCTTGTTTTCCACTCCATTTACAACTCATTTTTTGCTTGTTTTCCACTCCAGTTTCAACTCATTTTTTACTTGATTTCCCCTCTACTTGGAACTCATTCTTGTATGAAATATCAAGTATCATCCACTCTTTTTTCTATCCATTTTCTGCTAATATATCTCTTGTTGTCCCTCTTTATTTTTTGTTGATGTTTTGAGCATATCAAGATGTCTTCCTCTTACTTTAATAATGAATAGAAGTTGGTTCATTCTTCAAGCTTCTTCCCTTGGAAGGCCAAATTGGATATTACTCTTGAGGAACCTGATGTTCTTGAGTATGTTGAGAGAGAGATATCAGAACCAACTTAAAAATCCAATGCTACTGTCAAAGCCAAATTCAAGAATGGAGAAAAAGTCAAGGCGAACAAGAATATCCTTGACTCTCTTGGAGATCACCTCATCACTTTTGTTTCCAACTTGAATAAATCAAAAGAAATGTATGAAAAGATGATTGGAATGTATCAAGTGAACCACTTGAGTCAAATTATTTCCTTGATAAATCAACTCAAGGATATTAAAATGAATAGAGGAGATACCATTCAAGCATTCTTCATGAGGATATGAAAACTCAAAGATAAGTTGTCAACTTCTAGCGAAGCTGTTCGTGACAAAGAACTAGTGTTGATTACGCTTGGAGGTATTCTTTTTTATTAGGAGACTTTTATTACTACCAATGGCATTAATGATATGTTTTCAACATTTGATGAGCTTCTGGGAAAGTGTGGTCAATAAGAAGGCAAAACGATTTCCAAATAGAGAATTCCCAAGCATGAGGAGGGAGAAACTACTACCTTTGTTATACAATGAAAGAATAATAAAGCAATAAGAGGAATTCACTATTTGAGAAATTGTTCTCCCAATAGCTACTCTCAATGGAGCAGAGACTTATCAAAAGTTCAATGCTACAACTATCACAAGCATGGGGAGTGTGCTCGTGATTGTTCAAAAAACAAAATAACATCAAAATCCAACTTCAATAATCATTCAAGAAAATATGATTAAAGAAGAGGAAGACAAACTCCTCCTACTCGTAGAGGAAACTACCATTCCTCAAGGAACTAAAGGTATGATAAAAATGTAGTTCAAAACTAATTAGAGTCCTTTCTTGTTTCTTCTCTTTCTAATTCATCTCCTGCGAATTCTTGTGATAGCTAGTTGGTTGATAGTGGTGCTTCAAGTCGTTTTACAGATCACAAAGAAGTACTCTCTAATTGGGTTGAGAGGGAGAAAATTTTGAAGATCATTCTTGGAGATAACTCTACATATACCATAAAGGGATATGGTACCATTCTTTCCATCTAGATCACAATGAAACTTTGACACTTCAATAATTTTTATATGTACATGGTTTAAAGAATAATCTTGTGTCCATATCAGCTTTAGAAGATAAATTAATTAATGTTTCTTTCATAAATTGTAAGTTTCTCACTTTTCCATTAAGATTCAACATGAGAGATGCCCTCACTCTAGGATATAGATGTGAAGGTCTATACAAAATCAATGGAATAATTATTCATGCACTAATCCATGACATCAATCATCAAAGTGAACTTTGGCACCAAAGGTTCTCTCACTTTCACTACAAAGTGTTACCTCATGTGAGAAAAATGGTTTCCGGAATGTTGGAAATCAAATATGATCATGTGGCATTTGCAAAATGTGCACAATTGAAAAGCAAGTGAAGGGAGCATTCCGTTCAAGCAAAAACAAAACTGATTAGTTATTGCATCTTGTACATCTAATTTACGTGGACCAATGCCTATATCTTCTCTTGGTGCTTACTTGTATTATATTGTCTTTGTGGATGATTTTTCTCACAAAACATGGATTTATTTTCAAAAAAATAAAAGTCAAGTTTTTAACTTGTTTAAAGATTACAAAGCTCTAGTAGAAAAACAAATTGGAAAACATATCAAAATATTCAAATCTGACAATGGAGGAGAGTTCAGTTCTAATTACTTCATTTACTTTTGCAAAGAAGATGGAATAATAAAAGAGATAAGTGCACCCTATAACATAGAACAAAATGGTGTGGTTGAGAGAAATAATATAACTATCATGGAAGAAATCAAAAGTATGTTGCATGATTAGAAATTTCCAAATTTTTTATAGGGAGAAGTAGACATATATTTCTATGTCCAAAATAGATCTCCTCGCTATGCTCCAACCAAAAAGACCCTTCAATAAGTCTTCACTTGCGAAAAGCCGAAGTTGGGCACCTAAGGTTACTTGGATGTCGTATATACTTCCATGTACCAAAAGAGAAAAGGAACAAGAAGGAAGATCTAGGTAATAAAGGTACATTTGTTGGTTATTGTGAGAATTATAAAGGTTACAGAATATACAAACTTGGTCAAAGAAATATATAATTTAGCGGTGATGTAAAATTTTATGAAGATGTAGCTCTTGGAAAATAAAGAGAAACACCTCTTCCCCCTGATAATTTGATAGTTAAGATGATGTATTTTAAAGATAAGAAGATCCTGAAGATGAAACTGATTTTGTTGATGAACCTGTGGAGGCCATGGATCCTTTGGATCCTGCTCCATGTGATCCTAATTCTAAAATCATACCTTTATGGCCTCATGGCACTCTTCAAGATGTTAATAAACATGCTGCCCCTAGAGGAGCTTTCAGAGAATGAAAGAAACCTTTTTAGTTCCACGGATATGTTGTAGCCATGGGCAACATTATTCAAGGTTAACCATGCTCTTTTGAATAAGTTGTAAAGGTCCAAGTATGGAAATATTCAATCGATGAAGAATATGAATCCATCATTCATAATGATATATGGCAAGTGGTTTGAAGACCTCAAAGTAAGCCTATTATAACTTCTAAATGGTTGAATAAAATCAAACTTGCTGTTGATGGAAATATTAAAAAATATATAGCTAGATTTGTGGCTATCAGTTTGTCTCAGAAAGAGGGAATAGACTATGATGAATTTTTCTCACCTATTGCCTATTACACCATCATCTAATCTACTATAGCTTTATCAACTATCCAAGGATGGTCTCTTCACCAAATGGATGTGAAAACTTCTTTTCTGTATGGATTCCTTAAAGAAGAAGTATTTGTGAAGAAACCACAAGGTTTTGAAGTACATGATCCAAAAACTCATGTGTAGGCTGAAGAAATCCCTATATGGTTTTAATAAAGCTCTAAGAGCTTGGTATGCTGACATAGATAGCTTCTTGATGAAGCTTGGTTTTACCAGAAGCAGTGCATATCCAAATCTTTACTTTAAGATAGTCTAAGATATGAATTTTAATTTGGTATTGTATGTTGATGATTTATTTCTGACCGGTAGTGAACCTCTTATTCTCTAGTGTAAGAGGGAGTTAGCTTCTGAATTTGAAATGAAAGAAATTGACTTGATCACTACTTTCTGGTCCTGGAGGTATGGAAACAATCTAGTGAGATTTTTGTCTTACAAGTAAAATATGTTTTCAAACTACTACAAAGGTTTTGCATGATTAAGAGTAAGTCCATGAATACTCCAATGGAAATGAATTTGAATAATTTTTGTGGCAACGTTGTAGGACTTGATTTGACTAATCCTTCTAAGTACCGTCAATTGATTAGCGCACATATGTTATTAGTGAACACTAGACTAGATATACAATTTATAGTAAACACTCTGAGTCAATACATGATTAATCCTACTCATGCACATTGGGTCATTGTAAAACATGTGTTGAGGTACCTTCATGGGACAATCAATCTTGGATTGAGATATAATACAAAATATCCAACTCTACATGGATACTCTTATGGTGATTGAGCTAGTAACTCTTGTTGGTTGGATTAGGGTTGACCCAGGTTTAATCTATATTGCACACCAACAAAACCCTTGATCACTGGCCCTTTCAACAATGACCTGAAAGCAGATCGCAATCTCACTCAATGTGACTATGGCAGGATGCAAAGCTAGGTTTCCGGAGCCTTGAAGATTACGAGATGTGGTATTATTATGTTATATTATTCTTAGAATTTATAAATCACTTCTTTGCATTTAATCAGTTAAACATGCCATATAAAACCATCAACCATACTGTGTCGAAGTAAAATTCAATTGTAATAACTTCTACTCTACAATAGATAATAAGAAAATATACACATGAAAACACCAATGTAACGTGGTTCACCCCAGTGTAGGGCGACATCCACAAGAATTATTTCTTAATATAACGAATCTTTGAAAACCAAATAGTTCTTAGCTCATGCATTAAGTTGCATGTTGTATACGCCCTCAATCGTAGACTATTCTTCAATCCTATGCACACTCAGCTGCAAAGCCTCTCCTTTATTACCAGATTATAGGTCACAATAATTCATCCATAATATTGATTGATTCTGATCGATTGATCAATTTCTTTTCTTATTATTTTACCCTATATATACGATTACATTGTAGGGTCACAACATCAAAATACCATGGTCCAAATACCATGGACTCCTTACAATAAGAAACTATGGCCCTAAAACACTTTTACAAAAAGTAGGGGCTTCAACCCACCCCGAAGCCCTTACGACACCGCGCGGTATATTTAATTCCTCAAAATGCTTTATTCTGCTCGACTGCTCACTGTGCTCCACAAAACGTAGAGTCTTTGCTAAAATATAGACTAAGTTGGGCTACACCCAACAAGCCCCAACACTCACATGTAACTCATCCTGAGCCACTCAATTGATTTGCCTCTGATCTTTGCTACAATGTTGTTGTAGGCATTTTTGAAATGTTGCAGAATGTCTATGACCTACTTCTCTTCGTTGTGCACTTCCTCCAACAGTGCTTCTGTCACCAATTCTATTGCCTTTTGCGTCATTGTTGTCTCTCTTTATTGAATATCTTGAAGCTTCTCATCCACTGCTTGGGATAGTTGGAGAGCCTCATCCTACCATGGTTGAGTTCTCTTTGTCAGAGTCTTTTGTTCCTTCATCAACTACTTTATCTTCATCTAGAGGGAATTTTCCTCATTTATCTTTGCAAGCTTCTATGAGATTAGTAAGGTCTTCACATCTACATGAATCTCCTCCATCTGTGGCTTCTTCTACTGAATATCCTCTTGTAGTTTTTTTGCATTTGGATCTTCCTGCAACGAAGTCCAAATCTATAATCTCTCATCCAATAGCTTCCCACAATCTACCACTGCTGTGGAGATGCCGACCATTGCAGTCTTCAGGTTAGCCTTCCTCTGCTCTTACACTTCCTTTGGTGTGGTTGGTTGTAGCTTCATCTATAGCTTGCCAATATTCATCTCATAGGTAAATTTCACATTCACAATCTTACCTTTCCACGTGTTTCAATGACAACTTTCCCTTTTAACGATCATTTTTTCCATGGCAAACTTTAACACATCACATATTGTAAAAAATAAACCCCTTATATCACAGCTCGTACGAAATTCAACACAACCCAGAATGTAGCGAAGTAACTTCCTACGTTGAAGCTCTCTCTTTAGTGTAGTTTATAGTCCAATGCCCACTTTCAACTGCAGGTGGCACTAAGACTTTTCTCCTCTTTTCAAGGTGAAGTTGTAGGGGTAGGGTTGTCCCTGTATAGCTTTAAAATACTTCCATTTACTCTTCCTTGAACTAATTCTTTATTTAAATTTGCCAATTGAACCGCTACTCCATCAGTAATATGCTTGATAATGTATGGGCCCAACCAATGCTTGAATTTTCCTAGAAATTTTACAAACTTACTATCATAAAGGAGAACAAGTTCTCCTATCTAGAACTTCTTTTTCTTAATATGTCTACCATGCCAGGCATTTTCTCTTGCTTTTTGTACATGTTGATGGAATCTTGCAATAAATATATATTCCTCCAAAGAAAGGAACTACGAAATCCTTTCCTCCATTATATCAGGGTCTGCCATATCTTTAAAAGTTGCAATCCTCAAGCTACGCACGATGTAATCCATGGGCATCACAACTTATTGCCCATAAACTACCTTGAATGGTGTCTGACTTGTCAACTTTTTACATGAGGTCCAATAAGCCCATAACACTGCTAGAATTCTAAGGTCTCAACCATCTCTACTCACATTGCATACCTTAGTAAGTGCATTCTCCAAAATCTTATTAAATGTTTCTACTGTTCTATTGGCCTGAGGGTGATAAGGGGTAATCTTCTGATCATAAACTTAGAACTCCTCAATAATTCTTCAATAGTCTTATTTAAGAAGTGTGAACCTTGGTCACTCATCAAAATCTTCGAACATCCAAATCTAAACAATATGTACTCAAAATAAACGTTGTAGTAATCTTTATGTTGTCATCGATTACTGGTTGTGCTTCAACCCATATTGTCAAGTAACCAGTGATTGTAATTATGTATCTTGTACCAATCTTCTTTCCAAGTGGGTTGATGGGTCCAACCAAATCAATGGCCAATTGTCAAATGCATGCAATGTAACTCGTGGTACCAATGGCATCTCATCTCTTCTAGAAGGATTCCCTGCTCTTTGACACACATCACATGCTTGACATTACTCCTTCTCATCTTTATGTAGTGTAGGCCACCAAAATCCTGCTCTCAAAATCTTCTTCCCAGTATCTTTTCCTGCATAGTTTCCACCAGTTGTGCCCCCATGAGATTATGTTAGAATCACCTATCTTTCATTTTCAGGAACATGTCTGCGCAGTATCTCATCTGGTCCCATCTTATGTAGTTGTCCTGCCATTAATGAAATGTCAACTTCCTTAACCACTAATTCTTTCTTTTACTACGTAGTATATTCTAAAGGAGCCATTCCTATGGTAAAAAATGAATGATATTTATGAAATGGTCATCTTCCACTTTGATTGTAAATAACTATGCATTAGGGATATTATCCTTTATGCTAGTTGGTTCTTCCCTGTTTCTAGCCTTAAGAGATGGTCAGGTCCTGCATTCAGTCTCCCTCGTTTAACAATGATCTCAAAGTCATATTCCTGGAATAATAGTAGCCATATGAAAATATTTCCTCCTAAGGTAGGTTTATTAGCCAAATAATTTAGTGAAGAATGATCTATGAACATTTTAAAGAGTGACCACAACAAATAGTGTTTAAACTTTTGTAAAGAATACACCATGGAAAAACCTTGCCTTTCTGTAGTGGTGTAATTATTTTATGCTTTAGATAACTTTCTACTCGCAAAATCTATAGGATGATCAATCTCTACTACACGAGGTTGTGCCAATACCACTCCCAAATCTATACAAGAGGCATCCACATGGACATGGAATTCCTTATTCCAATCGGGGAACACTAGTATAGGTTCAAATACCATTTTTTCTTTCATTATGTCGAGGCCCTTCTGACAATATTCATTCCACTGAAAAGTTAGATCCTTCTTCAACAATTTCTCCATAGGCACAATGATCTGAGGATACCCCTTGATGAACCTCCTGTAATACCTAGTATGTCCCAATGTAGTGCGAAGCTATCTTACAGTCTTGGGTGGATGAAATTTTACAATGATAGAAATCTTAGCAGGGTCCACCATTAGTCCTTGCTTGCAGACAATATGTCCCAACAATATGCTGAAAGGTACACAAAATATGCACTTCTTTAGGTTCAAAGAGATCTGATATTGTCTACATGTGTCGAGCATAAGTATTAAACTTCCAAAATGTTTCTCAACAATCCAAATATTGTTCAATCATCAAAATTTACCTCTAAATTTTTTTGGATGTACTCAAAACTGTGACCACCACCCTTGAAAATATAGAAATGGAATTTTTTAATGGAAGAGGGCATTACTGTGCATTGATATGAGCCATATTATATAGAAAATTTGGTCTTATGCTAATCTTCAAGTGAAATCCTAATCTGATGTTAACCTAAGAATCCATCTATAAATGAGTAAGCTTCCAGACCTCCTACATTGTCTAACACTTCATCTATGAAAGGGGTAGGGAAGAGATAATGTAAACATGCATGAATCAACTTTCTCAGATCAATATAGATCCTCATTTTTCCTTGAGTCTTCTTCTCTTGAACCACCATAGGACTCACTCATTCTGATTATTCTACAGGGTCAATAATTCTTGATGCTATCATCTTATCAAGCTCTACTTTCACTTTCTCCTTATACTTCGAGTTCAACCTGTAAGGTATTTTCTTGATTGTCTTCACATCAGGATTAAGGGGGATCTTCATGACTCATAGATCTCCTATTATACCCTTCATCTCTAAAAACTTGGTGGGAAACACTTCCTGATATTCATGAAGTAACTCTGTAATTTTACTCGCTGTATCCTCATCTTAGCAGTCTCCTATTATTGCAAACTTGGGTTCCTTCTCTAATCCTATGTTTGGTGGCTTCTTTATGTCTGGTATCTCTAGCTCAGGTCCAGCTACTTCATTGTATCCTTCTGACTCCACTATATCAATGTTGCGAGGATATTCTTCTTCATCTCCAGTAAGGTTATAACACTCCAGTGTATTTTCTATCTCCGCAACCCAATCAGGTTTCTACCATGTCAACGGGGTTACATTCTAAAATATCCTCTTCTTGATTGTCTGAAGGGCCAAATCTATGTATGAGAAATTTTCCTTAAAGTTTAATATTAATATGAAGCCATCAACCATGTATTCCTAGTTCACAGTACCATGTCGAAGCTTCGTTTCTAGGTACCAACTCTTAGGGACTTTCTCTAATGTGTGAATGAATCCATGTACCCATTCTTGTTGCGAAATATCCTTCCATGTTGTAGTGCATAGTTGGATATATTTCCTACGATTATTTTCACCATCATATTTTATCTCCATATTTATATGTATCTATCAAAACTTTATCCCCATTAGTCTTCAAAATTACTTCCAACCTCCTATATTCTTCTTGTATGCATTCCACCATCTAGCAGGGGTAGCTTTCAGGGCTATATCCAAGGCTGACAACCTTTGATTTTTTAGAACTTATTCTTCATAATTATTAAGAAAAGTATTTACATCACCTAAGACATCATAAGAAGGCAAGTTACATACCTCAGATATCATAAAACGAACTAATTTGGTAATTCTTTCATAGGGCCTTATGGATACTTCATGTAGCATATTCTTCCAATTCTCCAACTCTTCTTCTGAGTGTGAGGTACAAGAACTGTCATGCTCCCAACTAAAATTTCCTTCTATAGTAGGGTTAACACAATCATGTCCCTTTGCTATCATCTGATAGATATTGTCTACGTCAGCTGTGCATTATCATTCTTTGATTGGTTTTGCATATATTACTCCTTCTGATGGATCCGAGGGAATAATTGCTCTCATATTGTTTCCTTCAAATATCATCTGTCTCTTCTTAATATTAATTATGGCCATATTTTCAAATTCCCAACCAATTCCAAGCAATGTAGGATAAGGGTTACTGTCATTGACGATCTCTATTACTTCAAAATCAACAGTAGTCCTTCAATATCCACTGTGACACCTCGTAGTCTTCCCAGAGGGAAGATATTTTATTGATTTTCCATCCTTAACTGAATAAGTGACCACTGTAGCTTTGGTTTACCCATTAATTCCCATGCCTTCTTCGTCAAGACATTATCATCAGATCTCAAATCCATAATAATTTGATCCATCTCATATTCTCCTATCTACACACTAAGCCTCATTTCTCTTTCGGTTCTCTTTGTCAATGAAAATTATTGACTGTGCGCATATCATTTCAAGGTGTTTCTTTGGATTCATAGGAATCTATTAACTCATGAAACCCTTATACAACCTTTTGATCTCTTAACAATTTCATACAAGTGTACAAAAAATATTTTAAAATACCCAATTGATTTGTTGACTCCTAGTCTTATGTCAGAGCTCGATCGTGTGTTAGGGATTGATCTTGTGTCGAATCTCATGACACGTTTCAGTTAATTTTTTGATTGGGCTTTGGTTGTGCACTAGAGGTCGAAGCTCCAACAGTCATACAACATTTCCTTACTTCCATAAATACTTATTTTTCTTTCTGAATATAAAAAACAAGAACTTTCTCAGTAGCCTGTCTGACCTATGCAATTTTAGATTCTTTCTTTTCATATGCTTTATCACTACCAGCCCCATCTCCACTTCTAGTGATAATACTAATTCTAGGTTCGTCAATCTTCCATTGAATAGTCATCATTTGAATATTATGTGTTGGCTGATGATTAATTTTTTCTTGCATCTTCCCCATAAGTACATGAAATTCTTCAATTAATGGTCAAAATATTTACAGTACTTACATGTCATTGTGGGGTTTTGGTAGTCTCTCACAAAATGACTTGGTTAGCTGTAGTTATAGAAAATGATCTGTCCACGTCCTTGACCAGCTCCACCACCTCGACCTCTTCCTTGGTAACCTTATCGTCCATCGTCCAGTATATTTTCCTCATTCATGTTCTCCGCTACTTGCATTCTGTATGTGTCAGCACCGCTCTCCATCATTAGTTCGTAAGCGTGACAATTATTCTCAACGTGTCCTACCGATTTTTACAAAATTTGCAATATAGATTCCTCAAATTCTATACATATTTTTGTAACAAGTAATAGTATTCTAAACAATGTTAGCCTTTAGTCTTACATATTTCAAACCATAGGATGTATCCTGCATTCAAGGGATTCAGTGCCCCACCAACCATGTAATGCCTAAAGATAGGGCATTGTTCTTTAGAATGGCCCTCCGATCCGCACTTCGTACACCATACTTCTTCTCTAGATTCTTTTCTTTTCTTGATGTCTTGCATTTGTAGGGTTAGGTTCACTATTTGATTATTAATCTATTGCATGCTCGCATTAGTATCTCCTATAGGTGAAGCTTCCAATTCCATCACAATCTGTAGAGCTTCGACTTGAATTTCTATATTTTGTTGCATCAATGGCAATTTGATATGTGGTAGAACCACAAATATAAACCATTCTTGATGTTGTTGTGGAGGTATATTGAAGCTTACTTAATCCAATAACACCTTAAATCTCTTATAAAACTCCCAAACAGACTCATAAGGTTTCTGGTTGATCTCTTTCAACTCGGTGATGCACTGTGACTTAGACTTCGACTTCTTAAACTCTCGTATCAATCTTGTTTTAATATCCACAAATATTTTGTTCTGCTGATTTGAATACTTGATATACAATGTCAATGATCTATCTCAGAGTATCGTAATGAGTTGTGCTTTCTTTATATTATTATCATTGATTTGCTTCATTTTCCGTACAACTTCACATAAAAACCAAACTGTTCTCGATCATCTAATCTAGTTCCTTTGAAAACAGGTAGAGTAATATCATTACCCATTCTTCTTCTTGGAAGGGGGGGGATGAGTAAAGGGAGGGGGATGTGGGGTAGGAGGTGGGGGGGGGCAAAGCCAGAAACACCATAGTTATTACTAGATTCTGGATTCTTCGAACTCTAAGGTTGGGAGGATGAATATTGCGAAGTTACTTAGGGGTTATCAGGGTGGATTTCTTATCTTTCGCTTTCAGATTCACTCAAAAGAGGACTATAACTAGTCTCTACAAAGGTCTTGGGGTCTTGTCCATGAGTTCTCTTTCTGGTATCTAGCCTATATCTCTTTCCACTTCATGTTACTCTGATCTCTTGCTAAGATTTATTCTCTCTTTTTCCAAACATAAGTAAACTAGAAACCTGATTGCATGCATAAAACTCATTTTTCATATAGAAGCATCTTAGTCTAAAGTTTCAAATATTTTAAATACTTACCTCAAAGTCCTTTGAATAATCGTTGTTCCACTTTACTATAGGACATGGTCGAGTCTACGACAAACTTAGTAATGAATCCTCCCAAGATGCTATCAATCCAGAAATCGATAGCCCTTGAGATCCTATTATCAGTTCTCTTGAGTCACTGTATCCGTTCAGGAGTCCACACCGTAGGTTCTTCACCCTTAAAATAGTTCTTCCTTTCGGTCAACCTTGACATCCACTTGTACATCTCAACAAGAAAACAATGGAAGAAAATTATGTATTTATCTATAAAAATATACTTCTGTAACCAAGCTTTGGATGTCAGGTGAGGGTTTTTGTTTTCTTGATCTGCAAATTCTTGCTCTTTTAGGTCTATCTAGTCTTGAATCTCTTTCTTCGACGGGTACAACATCCACATATCCCTCGAACATATCTTGGTTCCAACAATGAAACCATTTGTTGGCTCGATTTGAGATGACCCAATTTCAATCTATATTGTGCACTAAAAAAGCCCTTGATCATTGGCCCTTTCAACAACGAGCTGCAAGTAGATCACTCTCTCACTCGAAGCAACTATGGGAGGATGCAGAACCAAGTTTCTATAGCCTTGAAGGATTAACAGATGTGGTATTATTATGTTATCTTATTCTTAGAATTTATAAATCACTTATCCACATTTAATCACTTAAACATGCCATATAAAACCATAAACCAACATTATGTTGAAGTAAAATGAAACTATAATAACTAATACTCTACAACAGATAATAAGAAAACGCACACATCAAAACACAATGTAATGTGGTTCACCCCAGTGTGGGGCTATGTCCACAAGAACTATTGCTTAATATAATGGACCTTTGAAAACCAAATAGTTCTTGGCCTGCACATTAAGTTGCAGATTGTCTATGCAGTCACTTGCAAAGTCTCTCCTTTATTACCAAATTACATATTACAATAATTCATCCATAACACTGATTGATTCTGACCGATTGATCGATTTCTCTTCTTATTATTTTACCCTATATATAATATTTCATTGTAGGGTTACATCATCAAAATACCATGGTCCAAATGATATGGAGTCCTTAAAACAAGCAACTATGGCCTAGAAACCATTTGATCCCTTACAAAATCATGCGATTTTACAAAAAGGAGGGGCTTCGACCCACCTCGAAGCGCTTATAACACCACACATATTTAATTCCTCAAAATATGCTCTAATGCAGACTCTAGTTCACGCTCCACTGCATGCTCCTCTCCATAAAATGTGAAGTCTTTGCCAAAATCTAGGCCAAGTTGGGTTGTGCCCGACAACTCCACTGATAGAAAGAGCACATCAGGTGTTACTTTAGCTTAGGATCTTCCATGATATCTTGGATGCGGAAAAAGATTTTTTTTTTTCCATTAACATGATTGAAGAAGAATACCTAGCATGGCTAGTTGTGAGGCAATATGGCTAATGAAGCTCGTTGGAGAGCTATTTGAGCAAGTATTGGATACTATAATGATTTACTATAACAATAAGAGTGGGATTCAAGTTGCTGAAAATATCATGTTCCATGACAAGTCCAAACACATTGAGATAAAATATCACTATATTCGAGATATGGTGCAAACAGGAGCAGTGAGACTCCATCATATAATGATTGATGATCAAATTGCTAATATTATTACCAAGGATTTTTTAGAAAGGGAAGTTGTTGGCTTTCAAAGAGAAACTTGGACTAACAAAGGTGATCCTTCCTACAGAGGGAAATTATGGATGATGAGTCTTGTATGTGTGATATCCTTGTCATGTGTTAACAAGTGGATCCCCCCAAGTAGTGATGAGCCTTTGATGTGTGAGATCCTTGTCATGTATTGACAAGTGGATCCTCCCAAGCAAAGAGGTCTCTTGGTTGTGCAAAGATCATTTTCATGTGTTGACAAGTGGATCTCCTCAAGTGTATATAGGGTGATGGATGTATCTCCCCTATGATTCTTCTTCTTTATTAGAATATAACATCATTGTTCCAAAGAAGAGATAGCATAAATCCTTGTATCAAAAGGAAATTCCTCCTTAGTTGAGAGGGAGTGTTAAAATTGGTAGCTATGGGATGAGTTTACCTTAATAAAATTTCATTTATGACCTTTCTAAAGTGACTTTCTAAAAAATATAAAGTCATGTCTATGTTTGCAACCATCATTTCCAAAAACAATGAATCAACTTCCATCAATTCGTAATCAAATATATATGATGGAAAATCACTAAACTTTTCTTTAATAAATCTCAATAGCATGATTTTTAACTTAATCATCAATATATTATTATTACTATTATCCTCTTTATGATATTATTATGTTATTATTAAACATAAATTCAAGTCTCTCAATCATCAGACTCAATCATGTCATATGTAACTCCCTTCAATTAATGCATATATTACTTTCTCTTTCTCTCTCTATGGATTCATTATTCTCTCTACCTCTTACACTCTCTTATAGGCTTTAATGACTCATCATAAAAATATTTCTCTTACACCTCTTTAATGCGTCAGTTACACTTCTCTCCTTAATGGCATAAATTACACTTCTCTACTAAATGCATAAATTACACTCCTCTCCTTTATGGCATAAATTGCATTCTTATTTTAGCATGTGTAACTCCTCCTCAAGGCATAGGAGTTACTCCCTCTCATCCTCACTTAATACACTTAGTTATGCTTGTGAACCGAGAATTTGAATGAGAGTGAGAGAGAGAGAGAGAGAGTTGAGAGAGTCGAGAGAGTCGAGAGAGAGAGAGAGAGAGAGAGAGAGACTTGAAGAGTAAGAGTAGATCTTAGAGAGCCAAAGTGATTTAGTGTTTGCATCAACTACTACTTTCGTAGATCTTAAGATTTGGGTGAGCTTATTCATTTCTCATTGTAGTTTGTATCTATGCTAAACAATTGATTTCTAATAGAAGAAGAATCTGGTTGTGTTTTCCCCTTGTGGGTTTTTCCTTGGTTATTGACCTAACTTCTCTATATCTCATTGAGTTCTTGGTTGTCTTCTATTGTGCATATGGTTTATATGGTTTATGTTCTATCTACAATTACTTAACTTATATCGCAACATAAATAATTTCTGGATTTAACTGATTATAACAATATAGAACATCTAATTTTTAACAGATATTTGATCCCTCTGGACACTTGGTAGATCCAAAGTTAAGATTGATCTAGGTTGTTAAATATTTTAATTCTTTTAATTTAATAACATTTATTAAATTAAAACTTAATACTTAGAATATAACAACATTCTTATCCATGGATATTTACCACCATTTTACCATGGATATTATCAAGTTGTAGATAGGGTTTGTTACAATACCATGGGCTAGTATCATGGCTTATCAACACCACTTGCCCAAAATCCATAACTCATTTCCAAATCAATATATTATATAAATATTTTACTTTAACTTCATTTTATAACATTTTTATATTCGCTAAATTCTTGATAAGTTAGGTACATAATCCCTATCAATGACTGTGTTTTTTTAAAATTTAAAATAAAATTCCATATGTGTAAAAGTTTTGTACATTAACTCTTAATTGATTCTTAGCCATGGATATTTACCCCCATTTTACCATGGATATTATTAAGTTGTAGATAGGGTTCGTTACAATACCATGGACTAGTACATTGGCTTATCAATACAAGTTGCCCAAAAACCATAATTCATT